>PVJA010006851.1:0-10242 GCA_004027025.1 Myocastor coypus | reverse complement strand
GAGAGACCAGATGGCTGGTCACTCCCCAGAGAGGGCAAAGAGGGCATCTGGTCAACCCCAGGCCAGGAGTCCAGGGGCAGAGAGAGCATCTAGTGGGAGGAACAAGGACACGGCCATGCGGGTGCCTCTGGGATGGGGGCAGCGCTCCCGAGTAGCACTGTCAGCTCCCCTGACACTTAGACAGACACTTTAGAGTAAGGGCTAAAAGTCACTCTAATATGTTGGTGGGCCAGTGGAGAAGGGAGTGCTTCGGTGGGAGGACCATGGAAGCTGGACACAAGGTTATGTCCCCTCCACCCACCGCTAAGGGCTGGGGAAGGGAGTGTATGGGGCCGAATTTGCTGATCAAGCCAGGGGAGAGACAGACTCTGGGCCAGGGCTGGGGCCGGAAGAAGGAAAGCAAGATCTGGGCTGGGTGGTGAGCTGCTCCTCCCGCCAGAGCCCAGCTGCTTTCACAGCCTCTGTTCTCTCTCCCTTCATGCCTGAGCAGTACCTCTCATCCTGGGTGTGCCGACACATGAAGGGACAAAAGGCGCAGGACCCAAAGTCCTGTCTTTGCCTGCCGTGATTGGCTCAGCACTCGGGATGGACTTGACCCTGTGGCCAGTGGCATAAACAAAGCAAGCTGCGAGGAGTGGGGAAAGAGGAAAGGGAGCAGAGGATGGGAATCTCAAATCTCATCACGCTGCCCGGCTGCCACCATGGCAAGCCACGTGTGAACTGAGAGGCCTCCCGAGGGTCCGTCCTGTAGTTCTCCGCCACCAAGTGCTAAGTCATGGACGGCCCATGCTGAGTAAGTCCTGGGACCCATCTGGCGTCATTCGCCATCACCCAAACGCCCTCGGTTCAAAGAATGAACGGCCGCCTCAGAATGCTCAGCTTTGCTAAATTCACAGTGCTCACTGGGGCATAAAGAGGCTCCTGATAGCAATATCAAAACTGCCTTTGAATCCGAATAATTTATGAGTACGTTCCTCCCCTCCCCTAAGCCCTAAGTGACAGATGAATACGCAACTAGCAGAGCAAAACAAAACCTGGCCTGTGATCTGTGACAAAGCGTGGCGAACAGGCCTCGCTGGAAAACAGCATATCTCAGCTGAGAGCAGCTCGGTGGATGCGGTCTGGGCACATCCGGGGCAGCTGCTGCCAGCTGTATTGAGAAAACAAGATTTAAAGCCAGGGTGGCGCAGCAGCCTGGGTTCGATTCCCCTGGCATGCCATGTTGGCCCCGCCCCCAAGGCGTGCTGAGAGGACAACTGAGCTTGGCGTGGTGGCACCGGCCTATAATCCCAGGAGTATCACTACGAGTCTGATCCCTGTCTTAAGTTCAACAAATAAATAAATAAATAAATAAATAAATAAATAAATGCGTTAAACCCGGGGCAGAGGCCAGGTCTCAGCCGTCCGACTCTGCGTGGGGCTGGTGTGCACCCCACTCTGAAGGCAGCCTCACCTGGCTCCAGGGCGACTGATTCTTTCTGTTGCGACGGCCTCCCTCCTGCCCGTCAGCCAGCTCACAGGGCCAGCAGCAGAGGCTGCCCCAGGGTGTCCTAGTAGCTCAGCTGTGGACAATAAGCAGGACCTTGACTAAGCAGAGACCTCTGCTACCGACCCCCACGCCCACTGGTCATGGAGCTTCCTAAAGGACGACGCATCTTTACGCATCTTCAGTCGGCTTCCGGAGCCACGCCTACTGGTCTGTTCAAGGTTTCCCTCTGCCTCTGGGGTCAGAGTTTGAGATAGATACCATGCCAGGAAATCATCTTTTTCCTTATAATTTACGATTTTATTTTATTTATTTATTTATTTTGTGGGTGCCTCTGGGATCGGGGCAGTGCTCTTGAATAGCACTGTCAGCTCCCCCGACACTTAGAGAGACACTGACCCCGAAATACAGTTCCTCATTTTGCGGTGACCCCAAACCAAAAAATAATTTTGGTGGCTACTTCAAAACTGTAATTTTGCTACATGTATGATTTTTTTTTTACACGTATGATTTTGAATGTAAATACCTGATATGCATTATGTATTCTCATTGCTACAAATCAAACATAATTTAAACATAATGATTAATCACAAAAACAATATTTAATTATATGTTGAGAAATATTTATTACTAATTCCAATAAATAACATTTCACCATGGCATAGCATGAGTTTAAATATGTATTTTCCGATGGCTTTAGGCAACCCGCGTGTTTTGGTCATTCGACCCCCGCCGGGGTTGTAACCCACAGGTTGAGAACCGCTGCTGTAGAGAAGGTTCTAAAAGTCACTCTCCGGGGGCTGGGGAGGTAGCTCTGAGGCACAAGTGCCTGCCTGACAAGTGCAAGGGCATAAGTTTGAACCCTGGTCCTACCAAAAAAAAAAAAAAAGTCACTCTCCAGGCTTTGAAGAGTTTAAGCTCTTTCAAGAAATTATGTTTTAGCTTAAAGAATTAAAATAAATGTTATATTTTTTAGTCAGTAAATGTAATTGCTTCATATTTAATTTTAACTTGTAATTCTATAAATTTCTACCTATTTTGTTTTTCTTTTTCTTTTCTTTTCTTTCTTTTTTTTTTTAAAGATAGTATCTTGCTGTATAGTTCAGCGTAGCTTTGAAGTCACTGTTTACCCCAAACTGGCCTTGCAGTGGTGGTTATCCCTCTGCCTCAGTGTCTTGAGTTCTGAGTTTACAGGTGTGTGGCACCACACTCAGCTCCTGTTTTCTTCATTATATTATTAATTAGTTTAATTTTGTAGTACTGGAGATTAAGCTTTCTACCTTGTGCTCTCCAGGCAGGTGCTTATGCTGCTGAGCTATCTCCCTGCCGCTTACTATATTACTGCTATTTCACTAATTTCCTGTAAACAAGTACCTTTTTTTTTTTCTGGAGCTGGGGATTGAGCTCAGATCCTTGTGCTTGCCACGCAAGCGCTTATTCTACTGAGCTATCTCCCCAGCCCCTAAGACAAGTACTTAGTTAGCTTCATCACTTTATATTGTTTCTTCGCTGACAGTAAGGGTATCGTAACCCATACAATTTCTTGGAAGGTCAGCTTTTGCAGGGTCATCCATCTCTAGCACGGTGTTTCTGCTTCTTGAATGTTTACCCTTGATTGCAGATTTGACTGGATTGTGAGACTCTTAGAGATGTGGTTGGATTGGGAAAAGTGACCTTAGTGAGTTCATCACAGACAACCCCGATGAGTTCATAGCTATACCTACAGCTGGGATGTGGGGCTTACCTGGAGGAAGTGGATCCTGGGAACGTGGCCTTGGCTATTGTGTCTGCTCCCTGGCCACTTCTTCTTGGGCTCTTTTCCAGCTCTGTGTTTCCTGGCTACCATGCAATGAACTTTTTTTTTTTTCTTTCCAGTCCTTTCCAGTATGATGCTTTCTGCCTTGAAACCGATCCACTATGGCCAGGAACATCAGAAACCATGAGCCAAAATAAATCCCTCCTCTTGCAAGCTGTGGGTGTGAGCTATGGTATCCCAGCAAATCCCAGAAAACTAAGAAAAATGTTATTAGGTTATGATTTTTTTTTTAAGTTTGCCTGTAAATTTTGATTTTTTTTTTTTTTTAAACAAATCTATGCTTTCTTACTGGCCTGGTCACCAACTGTCATCTGCTTGCTAGAAGCAAATATTGTTTTTAGTGAGCCAAATGGGAAACAGCCTTGGTGGTCCCCAGTCAGGCTTCATCACCAGTAACTGACAGGTATAGAAGTCATTTGGGCAAACAAAATGATCACAGCAGGTCTCCCTATTCTGACACCAGCACCATCCATATTTGTTCTCAGCCCGAGGACCTTGGAGTCTCCCTGACTCCTCTCTTACAAAGCAATCCATCAACCCTTGGAGTTCCAGTTGTAACATGTGCCCTGGACCCAACCCCACAGCACCACTTTCATGCCCCAACCCTGGCCCGAGCCCTTTCCTCTCTTGACCTGCACAGTGTAGACTGCACCAGTCTCCCTGCTGTCACTCACCCCTACAGTTTGATTTTAGCATAGAAACCATCTATGCTGTTGAAAGGCAAAGCAGAGCGAGCTGCTCTTCTGGACAGCATCCTCCAGGTCCCTGGGCACTCAGAGGAGCCCCTCCCCCCACACACACTAAGGTCACTGATATTCTCATGTGGGTAGGAGCAGTGGGAAGGCTGTGGGGTGAGTGGGTAGCCAGCCTGGAGAGGAAGGAGAGGGTTCTGGGTTAGGGTATATAGGGAGAGTCTGAGTTGGGGCACATTTTGGTTGCTCTTTGAAATAACACCAGATGCTTTGAAGGGAGCTCTTTAGTGTCAAATTGTGGTGACTAATGCCAGCATCCCTGAGTTCTAAAAGGAAGTGTGACTTATCCCTGTGGTTACGGACTTCTAAAGCAGAAATCACTTCTTTTTTTAATTTATAACATGATTTTGCTCAATTTATTTTTTAATATTTATTTATTTATGGCTCAGCCTGCCCCAGGGCTGGTGGGGAGGGGCTGGTGCAGCATGTGGTGCCAGGGATTGAACCACAGTCCCTGCAGTTGCCTAAGCTTGCCTAAACAGGTGCTTTAGACCACTGAGCTACCTCGTGGTCTAAAGAAATCAGTTCTATTATCAAAAGTTCTACAAAACTTTTTTGCCAAAATTTGTCTTCAGAAATAAGTAATTTGCACTCAGGGCATCCAAGTGTTGCTTATTTTTCTGTGGCTTATTTCTGTGTGAGAAAGAAAATAATGAAATCGCCTTTTCATTCCAGCCAGAAGCATGTCTGACTGCCCTTACGTAACACTGTGTGATGTATGGGAAAGTGTGGGCCTCAGGGAAGCCCCATGTCAACTACCTAGCGGTGGAGCCTTTGTTCCAGCTGAGCCTGCCGGGCAGGGGGAGGCTTGCTATCCCTCTCTACTGTGCTGGAGGGTGGGCCACTGTCTTTCCACTGGAGGAGCAGGTCACCCAATACCGTACCCGCTGAGATGAACACAGGCGTCCTTTATCTGAGTTATTTGATCGCAGGCCTATGCAATTTTCATTGCCCGATTGGCCAGAAGAGAAAAGAAGCACTTTCCGAGGACGAGTCACATGGCATTTCTCCCAGGAGTGTCAAGGCCTTGGTAGCCAGTCCTCCCTCTCATGGGCAGAGACCAAAGTCACTTTTTACCACTGGAGTGTCACTGATACATGTAGCTCTGACATCCCACAGTCTATATACTTTGTCCTCCTTTTCTATGCTTCAGAAATATTTTGGAAAGGAACTTCTTCACAATGTGCCTCGGGACACTTCCTGTTCCCATTTCCCTGCACAAACAGAGTTGCTCCCTCTAGCTAAAACAAAATCATCTCAAAAAGCAGAGCCTTCCAGGCCCAGGAACCAGTCAAGGGTCAGCACCTGCCTCCTGTTGGGAGGATGGGAAAGTGCATGGATGTTGAGAATCTACCATGAACCAGGAAATTTGCAGGCGTGTCTACCCCAGCCTTAGGTCTTGAGATCTCGTTTCTAGGATTCCATGACTGAGACAGGTATCAGAGGCCCCGCTGCACCCTTCTTAGTCTCAGCTCCGACACTGGTTCTTGCAATAGTTTTCTAAGTGATCTGTCCACTTTGAACGCTATCCATGCTGCAGTTACAATAAAAATTTCAAAACACCTGTCTGACCAGGTGACACAGCTCTGCCCCCTCAACCTCACTGGTGAAATTCTTCCCATGCTGCCGCATGCTCCTTGAACTGACACCACTCGGCAGCGCCACTGTGTGGTCTGATCCTCCACCCTCTGCAGCGTCACCCGTGCCTGCCTTCCCCCTCTCTCTGGCCTCAGAGTCTGCTGTGCTGCACCCTCTCCTCCAGCGCAGACCTTCCCGCACACCACAGCGCCTTGCCTGGGCCCACAGCCGCACCTTCCCTGGCCTCCGTGGCCTCAGAACATCCGGAAGCTCTCCACGACCCTGTCCCCTCCTTCAGTGAACCTGCACTACCCCGGCACCACTCTGCCATCTCCTTTCCTTGCCACAATTCTCAACGAGCATCTGATGGCTTCAGCTTCCTCGCTGGGCTGCCATGGGCTGAGTATATTATTGCTCACCAAATGCATTCTGACATTGCAATTATCCCTGTTCCTGGCACACTCCCAACTTGCCGTGTGAACAAGAGTGAAAGTGGGTAGAAAAGCAAAAACCTGGATGAGTGACAAGTGGCCTCACAATGGCACAGTGTCCGCTGAGTGCACAGCCCCAGCCCCACTTGGAATCGCAGCCCTCCTTTCTCTATGGAGGCTTGATCCTGACTGACACACAGAGTTGCTTTTCTCTTTTCCAGATAGCTAGACCATTCTGCTGACATAAAAAGAGGTCCCTTGCACACTTCCATTCCCTTTTAGAAACTTCTCACGCTGCTTTGGGCAATATGCGTGCCCGTGCGTGCGTGCGTGCGTGCGTGCGTGCATGTGTGTGTGTGTGTATCGCTACTCCTCACCGCTCTTTCTTTCTGAGTACTCCTGTTTTGAAAACATCCTTTCCTGAAGACTGGGGCAGATTTAAGGTGCATGTCACAGTGGCTTGTCCCCAGGACAGGATCCCCAGTAGGGAGCCGGTGGATACTAGGGCACCAGTGGGTCAACAAACAGTGCAGATCAGAAAGAGAACAACTAGTAGGGCACCATGTTCACAGCTAGCGCCCGGTCACATTGGATTCAATTTCTTCAGCACTCAGAACTTGCTGTGTCTGGCTCAAACACTGTGCAAGGCTCTGGGAACACCAGACTGAACAAGGACCTGGCCCTGTCCCCAGCACAGAGGTGGAGAGGACCCCACACAGAGACACGCTTCATGCTGTGCTGTTGAACAGAGCCAGCTGCCCAGAAGATGATGGGGTGGGAGATAGCCTAGGAAATATCCATGCTGGTCTTCAGGACAAAGAGACTGTCACCTGACAAGCGAGACAGGAGTGGGTAACCAGGCTGGGGGGAAAGTGGCAGTGAAGAAACTGGAAAATAGGAAAGCCCAACCATAGCATTATGTTCTTTGCTGAAGCTGTGGTGTACAGCATGACCGTGTAATGTTCTGTCTATATTGTGACACATTTGAAGGCAAAGGGGTCAAGATTAACAAGGAAGGCAGGATGACAAATATCAACCAAGACTCCCAGGAAAACTGGACTTTGTGTCTCCCTACAGAGAGGGTAGCAGCCGGGTGTGGTGGCATATGCCTGTAATCCCAGCACTTGGGAGGCTGAGGCAGGAGGATTGGTGCGAGTTCAAGACCAGCCCAGGCTACAAAAGTGAGCTCAAGGCCAGCCTGAACTGCATAGGGAGACCCTGTCTCAAGAGAGAGAGAGAGAGAGAGAGAGAGAGAGAGAGAGAGTGTAAGAGAGAGAGAGAGAGTAGAAAGTCCTGGCAGGAACACAAGTGGGCCAAGGAACTGAAAGCTGTAAGTCCTGCCAAAGAGCCAGAATTTGATCCACAAGGCATTGAATTATTGGGGAAGGCAGGCAACGTGGTCAACCCAGTAGTAGAGACAAAGAACCAAGACATCCCTGGTAAAGAGAGATTCAAGGTGTGGTAGCCTATAGTTTTCCAAGGGTACAGATCATATTCTTTTGTTCATAATCCATGCTGTATCCAACATATGTCCCAGTGGGTAGCAAGTTTCCTGCCACCATAAAGGATTTTTTTCTTTTTTTGGACTTGTACTTATTTTATGTTGCAGTGTCTAAACAATGTTTTAGGCGGGGCAGACAACTCTCTTCAGGCTTCAGAGCCTAGTTCGAGCTCCTCCAAAGGCACCCCTCATCCTGGACCACCAACCAGGAAGAAACTGAATAACAATTTTAAGTGCAAGACTTTCCCTGACTGCTCTTTTTATAACTGCAACTTCTCCCTCACTTAGAATCTGGAACCTTCTCTTTTCTCCCATAACTAATCTGTCTGACCAGCGAGCCATCCTCTCGGTGTCCTCACTCAGGGAAATAGCGGAGGGCAGAGACCGCCGACCTGTTTTGTTCACTGCCGTTGCCATAGTGACTGGGGAATGTCCGCAGCACACACGGGCTCTTTGAAACAGAAGCAGGCCTGGACTTCCTTGGAGTTTCTGACAGCTGCTAGATGGGAGAGGATGAAGGTGAGAGAGCGGCGCGGTAGAAACGAAGGGGGAGAAATCCTGGCGCTGAATGAGCCAGAGCACAAGCCTTTTCCTGCGAGCCATGCGTGGGGAGCCTTTCGCTTTTGCAGCTCACTCTGTGGTTCCTGCGACTGCAGCATGCGCGTCCAGGGCACCTTTTGTGTGGTGCTGGCCAAAGCCGTCATCCTGTCCTGCCCAACGTATATCCTCCAGTGCCCGTAACGTGGCTTGGCATAAGGATCGTGTCTGCCATGTTAGCAAGCAGAAGGGAACATACGTTCATAAAGTTCATTCTTAAGAACTTTTTTTTTTTTTTTTCAGTCCAAGGATAGGAAGCTTTCTCTGCAGCTGCACAGCCCTTCCCAAGGGCTCTCCTCTCTCTGGCTTCCAGTCTGACCTGGGGGGGGGCCCTCCTCCCCTGGTCAGAACCAATGGGCGTCCTACCAGCAGGAGCTTCTTTCTCTCAAGCTGTTTCATTTCCTTTTAAGACTTATTTCTTCTCTGCCTCATGCCTACCATGAAATAAATGAACAAGTGGGCCCTAGTGTCCACCCTTGGAAGTCATTGCCCCAGCAGTGACTCCTCCAAGCCCCAGTGACGAGGTCATAAAGGCCCCCAGTGGGTCCCATCTCCATGTGGGCCAAGGTCAACCCCAGGTCACCACGGTGACTGCTGGGAAAGCCAGGGACTATCCTTCTTGTCAACAAAACCCCCAGCGACCTGCCTAGGCCTGCCTGGACATGCCGGGCACAGTGGCAGCATACTGGCCCCTCAGTCCCAACCACATTCCACACTCCACTGGCACTGGGTGGGGTCGGAGGAGTGGACTGGGAGTGCCAGAGTGAGCCCAATGCCCAGGCCCTGTGAGCTCATGGACGTGACTTAAGAGACTGCAAACATCAGGGGCAACGCTTGGTAGGTCCCATGGTGCTCCAGGGCTGAGGGTACAGCTGGGAGAGGGGCAGAACCCAGCAATGAGCCAGAGGCTCTACCAAATGCAGCTAAAAGACAACGAAGCCAACATGCGTGTATATGATGTGCATAAGGCCATAGAGAAAGAGGATGACTGGAAATGAGCCACGCCCCCAGCCCTGAGCACTGCTCCTGGGAGTTCCTGACCTGCTCCCTCCGTTTTCTGGAGAGCATGCACTTCTGTCTCTACTTAGGACCTGTGCTAGCTAGATACATGCCCTGGTATGACCCTGGGTTCCCTAGATTCACTGTTCCTCTGGAAGTGAGTCTCCCAGCTGGGGCTCACAGCTCATCCATTCATACACAAGACCTACTGAGTCCCCTGGCAGAAGACATAGCAGTGACAAAGCAGTCCGGGCCCTCAGAAAGCTCCCAGGTTTCACCCCTTGGTGATATGTACTGTCACAGGGCAGTTGCTTGGAGAACGTTCACAGGTTCCCAAAGGAGAAGGAAGCTGGAAAGCCTGGGACAGCAAAAGAAGCCCCCGAAGGAGCATTTACCCCCACTATAGACCCTCAAGGCAAACCCCGGGAAGAAGGCTGCGTTCCTGTGGGCCGCATCAACACCCTGAGCTGGGGAGAAGTCTCCTCTGTCTCTGCCACCTCCCTCCTGCCCTAAGGTGAGAGGACTGTAAGGGCTGAGGCAGGAGAGGAAGGAAGAAGGGTGAGGGGCCGGGGCCTCTGACTCCACAGGGCACAGGGTGATGTGTAAGTGGTTATGGGCCAGCTTGGGACAGGGCTATCTGGAGGCCTGGGGCATGCCCTTGACCTTCACAATGACCCCAGGTAGTCTTATCTGTAAGCTCCCTGCTTTCTCCATGGGTGGACAGGAAGGAGAGGTGTAGAAGTGGGCAGAGTCCACCCAGCTGCGGCTCTCAGGCACCCAGCGTCAGGACCTGCTCTCCACAGCGGCTTTTCCCCACACTGCTGGACACTGACCCTCGAGGTCACAGAGGCAGGTCTCCTGGCCTGTGGTGTAGAAGGCCAAGGATAAGTTTTTCTTAAGAAGTGGAGAGGTAAGGTAGAAAGATTACTGGAGACAATCACTTGGGGATAAAGCTCAGGAGCCCCATTCCTGGAACTTCTTGTGTGGCCTGGAACCCCCTCACATCCTGGACTTCAGGCTTGCTGCTAATACTAGGCTTTACCTCTCAGGCCACCGTAGGCGCTCTATAGCCCTGGTCTGAA
>PVJA010006850.1:0-71327 GCA_004027025.1 Myocastor coypus | reverse complement strand
GACTAGTCAAAATGTTGCAATGTGGCCACCCAACCAATGGAATCATCCCACGTCAGAACTAGATCTGAAAACACAGTGCGGGAGGTCTTGGCTGGGGTGAAATGTGTTGAGCAGAATGCCAGCACTGCCATTCAAGGTCAAAAATTGCAATAGACAAAATGCTACAAGATGCTATGAAGTACACAAAGGCTGAAATGCCTGTAAGGTGCGCTGTATGTACCAATGGCCATATTCAAAAATATATTCATGATGACACCTCACTAGCTGAACTGAGAACATTCGTAGGTCTGCTGTTTTCATGGTGAGCACAGAGTATAAAAGCTTTATAGAAAAGCGATGAGTCAAAAATGTATGCCCTGGGAAATGCAAAGACTTATTATGCTTTCAGTTTAGACGTTTATCCTGGAGCTCAGCCACTGGTACCTTATTTATAGAGTAATATATTGAGTAATGTTGTGAACAGACTTTTTGATCCCATCTTCCAAACTAATCGGATTGTGATATTTGACAATTGGTTTATCAGTCCCCAGGTGATTTTCTAACAAAGTACGCAAGCTGCCCAGTGCAGGAACTGTATAGAGGAACAAAGCAGAAATTCCAAATGAAATGTGGAAACTTCATAACAGAGAATTGTAGAGTTCAATCTTTGAATTTCAGAGGGATACAATATTAGCTTCATACGTGGCAAAGAAAAGAAAACATGCTGCTAATGACACCATTGCACCGTGATGGAAATATTGAATGGGAATCTTTTGACAAAACCAAAGCTTAGAGCCGGGCGTGGTGGCTCATGCCTGTAATCCCAGCACTCGGGAGGCTGAGCCAGGAGGATCGGTGCAAGTTCGAGACCAGCCTGGGCTACAAAAGTGAGCTCAAGGCTAGTCTGAGCTGCATAGCGAGACCCTGCCTCAAAAAAGACAAAAAAAACAAAAACAAAAACAAACAAAAAAAAACCAAAGCTTGAGGTGGAAATTTTCAACAACAAAACTGAATTTGGAGTAGACGTTGGTGAGCTATGCCACAACTATAATGTCACTTGAAACAAAGCATCAGCCAATGGTTGCATTTTACTAGATCCTAAACATGTGTGGCATAGTTTGGTAGTTTACAAAAAAAAGTAAGAAGTGCAAAATAGGAAAAATTTTCTTAGAGGGTTGGGACTGAGCTTGTAAGAGATCACTTATAGTTGAGGAAGAACTAAATGTTTCTTCCCTGGGAACTATGAAAAGCAAAACTGTGGAGCACACTGGTGACTTGGGAGATGAGCAGGCAGGTATGGCATTGCAAAGACCTTTTACAAGAGCAAGAAAACAGAAAGGATGTCAACTATGCCCTACACAAAAGTACTGGAAAATCAAACATTTGTACCATCAGTGTAAGCAATACCTGTGCATAGAACATGAAGTCGTCATGTGTGAAGACTGCCTTGGATGTGACAGTTGAAGTGAAGTTTTTTTTTTTTTTTTTTTTTTTTTTCCAGTACTGGGGATTGAACTCAGGACCTTGCACTTGCTAGGCAAGATTATTCTAGGGATGCTTATTTATGTGGGAGGCTTTTGTGTTTACATTGTAGTTCACCTATATTTTTATTTTTGACCTTATCTTTAAGATAACACCTTATCACTTCAGATGTTCAATTTGGATTGGTTTTTAAATTGGGGGGGGGGGGAAATCCTGATATTGTTGAATTCTTTACATATTCTAGATTTTAGTGTTCTGTCTGAGGAACAGCTGGCTGTCATTGTTTCCCACACTGTGGGTTACCTCTTCACTCTTTTGGTGGTTTATCTTGCTGTGCAAAAGGTTTTTAAATAAGTAAACAGCGGACAGGAAAATGCTGAGGTCTATTCAGGAAGTGAAGAGAGGTGACAAGACTGCCACATAGGAAAGGAAGGCGAAGCACACATGCTGTCAGTGTGAGACGTGTGCATGAGACACGGAATTGTCATGTGTGAAGACAGCCTTGGGTGTGGCAGTTGAAGCAAAACTTACTTTTGTGGTAGAGTTCTATTGGTGTTTGCATTGTGGTTCATATAGAAATTTCTTTCTGATGTTATCTTTTAGGTTTTGTAAGGAAGTGCATAGCTGACGTGGAAACACTGACTTCTACTCCAAATGCATAATATATATTAAGACTTTAATAATATCTATTTTATTGATATTTTATGTTGCAGTTAGTGACACACTGCATAAGAATTTCTATGTAGACCAGGAAGACCACTGAGATGTCAAGCATGTCCTACAAAAAGGTCAGAGAAACAAAAGACACGAGCTGTCAGCTTAAGTAATGTGAGTGTGTGGAATGTGTGGTGTCACCTGTGCAGACTGCTTTGGGTGTGATAACTGAAGTAGAGATTTTTTGTAGGGTACTGTTGGTATTTTCATTGTAGTTCATGTGGGAATTTATTTCTGTCTGATCCATGTTTAGGTGCCCTGATAACAATTAGTCTTATGGTCCGTTGGAGAAGACATCCCTAAGAAAAGAAATAGCTGTGTCAAATGGAACTTCTAGCCTCAGTTTTTGGAGGAATCTCCATACTGATTTCCACAGTGGCTGTGCTAGCTCAGGCTCTCACCAATGGTGAGGAAGAGTCCCCCCCCCCAAAGTTGTGCTACCATTTGTTATTGGTTGATTTCTGGATAGCAGCTACCCTTTCTGGAGTTAAGTGGAATCTGAGCATTGCTTTAATTTGTATCTCTTGAATAATCAGTGAGCTCAATTTTTTTTTCATATATTTATTGGCTATTTCCACTTCTTCCTCTGAGAAGTGTCTATTCATTTCAGATGTTCATATTTGGACTGGTTTTTAAGTTGGAGGGGGGATCCTGATATTGTTGAATTCTTTATATATTCTAGATTTTAGTGTTCTGTCTGAGGAACAGCTGGCCATCACTGTTTCCCACACTGTGGGTTACCTCTTCACTCTTTTGGTGGTTTATCTTGCTGTGCAAAAGGTTTTTAAATAAGATTCAATACCAGTTGCTCATTCTTTGTGACAGCTCCTGTGCTATTGGGGTTTTGTTCATAAAAATGTTTGCCTACACCGATGTCTTCAAGAGTTCTACATATTCTATCTAGCAGCTTTAGTGTTTCTGTTTTAATATTTAGATTTTTGATCTAATTTGATTTTAGTTTAGTGCATGGTGATATGGGCCCAGTTTTAATATTAGGCAGGTGGAAAGCCAGTTTCTCCAGCACTATTTATCAAAGGGGTTTTATCTTTCAGTGAATGTGTTTGGCACCTTTGTTAAAGATATGTTGGTAAATCAGGAACAAGATAAGTACTTCCACTGTCACCACTCCTATTTAATGTAGGTCTGGAAACATTAGCCAGAACAAGTAGGCAAGAGAGAAAAAGGAAAAGGATAAGAAAGGAAAAAGTGTAATTATTTTCAGATTTCATGATACTCTACATAGAAGACCCCAGAAATTCCAATCATAGGATTTATGGATTTACTAAATTCAGCCCAGGGAAAATTACAGCACTCTTTAAAAAATGAGATTGAAGCGTATTTCATAAAATGAAAAGTTACTCCTTGCTTATGCATAAGAAAAACCTTATGGATCTAGAGAAAATATTGCTAAAATTCATTGGGAACCAGAAGTGACTTAGAAAAGCAAAAGCAATCCTGGGCAACAAAGACAAGGAAGGAAACATCAGAATCCCTGACTTGAAATTACACTACAAAGCTACTGAGGTGAAATCAGCATGGTACTGGAAAAAACAAAACAAAACAAAACAAAACAAAACAAAACAACCAACCAAACAAACAAACAAAAAGACCACCACCACCACCGGAGCTGAGGATCAATTAAACAGATCAGAAGATGCAGTCACAACTGAAAACACACTCAGCCCCCTTATCTTCACTAAAAGGGTTAAATATATTCACTGGAAGAAAGATAACTTAATTTCTTTAATCAATAGCTCTCTGCATGCTGGAGTCTAACATTAAACCTGTGTCTATTACCATGCACTAAACTAAAGTTGAAGATGGACCAAAGACCTAAATATTAAAACAGAAACACTAAGTCTACTGAAAGGGGAAAGTAAGTAGAAATCTTGAAGACATGGTAGTAGGCAGAGAGTTCATGAACAAAACCAGAACTGTATATGAAAAGCTTTAAAAAATCAACAACTGGGATCTTATCCTATTGAAATGTTTTTGCATATCAAAAGAAATCACCAACAGAGTGAAAAGAATACTCATCAAATGGAAAAAAATTTTAGCTGATTGTTCCCCAGATAAAGCATTTCTATCTAGAACATATAAAGAATTTTTAAAAATCAGGGCCCCAAAATTCAAAGACCCCCCTAAAAAATGGGCAACTGAGATGAATACACACTTCTCAGATAAACAAATACAAAAGTCAAATAAATAGATGAAAAAAATTAAACAGCATTGGTCATTCAAGAAAGGCAAATTAAAATAACACTGAGATTCCATCTCACCACAGAAAGAAGTGAACCAACAATAAATGCTGAAGGGCTTTGAGCAAAAGGAATCCTTTTCCACTGTTGATGGGAGCACAACCTGGTGTAAGCACTATGGAAATCAGTGTGGAGATTCCTCGGAAAAACTACGATTAGAGGTCCTATTCTACCCAGCTGTTTCTCTTTTAGATATCTTTTTCCAGAAGAATTGAAAATATACCACAGAGATATATGTGCACCTATGTTTATAGCAGCACAATTTGGCATAGCTAAATCTTGGAAATAACTCATATACTGAGGAATGGATAAGAAAGGTGTATTTTTATACAATAGAGGATTAGGCAGCTGTAAAGAAAAATAAATTCATGGTGTTTTAGGCAAATGGATGCAACTAGAGACTATATTCCTAAGTGATGTAAACTAGACCTGCATGTGTAAACACTGTATTGTCTTCCTAGCATAAGAAATTGAAAAAGTCAGTAAATTCTGAAAGGTACAATAGATATTGTGAAAGGGAAAGAAATCATTCAAAAGGAAAGAAAAACTGGGGTGAGGGAAAAGGAGAAAAGATGGAAAGGGAAATATATATTCTTGTCTGCAAGATACCTAAGATAATATCTACTAATTTCTATTGGTTTATTGAAGGGAACAGTTAATGCTTATTTTTTAAAATCAATTTTGCATGCCCGATAATCTGAACAACTACTAAGAAGGTAACAATATGCAATATAACAACTATTGTAGATTTCCTCTCTGTTGGTTTTAAAAATTGTTATTTATTTCTATTTTTAAAAATTTTATTTTACAGAGTAAAAACAAAACCAAAAGAAAAAACAAATAGCAGAAATGAAGAAACAGTAACAAACAATGATACATATGGTACTGAATTTCAAAACAAGAATAAAAATTTAACAATGGCTATTGTATTACATATTTTCATTGTCAAATCTGTTGCTCAGATTAACAGATACAGGTATGCAAGATTGGTGAAATAATTAAACATTAATGCTTCTTTCAATATATCTTTTTTCTTGTTCTTTTTTACTTTTTATTTTAAAGTTTATTTTAAAGAGCATATACTAATTGATAAGACATTAGAAATGGGATACATTTAGGAGAACAAGATGAGACGTATTCAACCATGGTTTTTGTATTACACTTTGCTGTCTTCAGTGTAGTTGTCTGGATTATAGATATTAGCATAGAGTTAGTCAAAGTGAAAATTTTACATATTAACTGCTACTATAAAAAACTGATGGAAATTAGTACTATGATCATCTTAGCTGTCCTATATATGTATTTGCATGATTTCTCTCCCTTTTTCTCCTTTCCCTCATGTTCACTGCTTATTTCTTATATTTTTTTTTCCTGTTTTACTATATCTATTATTTCTTTTATTTCTTTTTTTAAAGAATTTATTTATTTATTTATTTTTCTTGTTTCGGAACTTTTATTTATTTATTTATTTTTATGGCCGGCTCAGCCTGCCCTGAGGGCAGGGCTGGCACAGCATGTGGTGCCAGGGATCAAGCCGTGGTCCCTGCAGCTGCCTAAGCTTTCCTAAGAAGGCACTTTAGAACACTGAGCCATCCTGCCGGGCCCCCTATTATTTCTTTTAGATTTTATTTATTCCTTCAAGTTCTTACACTAGGGAGATAGTACGATATTTACACATGTGGGTCTGATTTATTTCACTTATAAGTATAGCTTCTAGTTGTACCATTTACCTATAGAGGCTTTAGGTTTATCTTTATAGCTGAGTAATACTCCATTGTATAAAAATACCACATCTTTTTTTTATCCATTCCACAGGTGATGGTCATTTTGGTTGTTTCTAAGATTTGGCTATAACAAATTGTGCTGTTATAAACATCAGTGCACATATATCACTGTGGTATGATGTTTTCAGTTCTTTTGAAAAAATACCCAGAAAGGCAATAACTGGGTTGAATGAGTTCTTTGTTGGTTTTGTTTTGTTTCTTTTCTTTGAAAGAAGTTGATTATTTATTTATTTATTTATTTTTGGGGGGGACTGGGGTTCAAACTCACAACCTTGCACTTGCTAGGCAGGCACTTTTGCCACAGAGCTATCTCCCCAGCCCCAGAAGTTGATTTTTAAAAATTTTTAAATTTAATTTTATTTTTTTTTCTTGTTTCAGAACTTTTGTTTGTTTATTTATTTATTTTTATGGCCAGCTCAGCCTGCCCTGAGGGAAGGGCTGGTGCAGCATGTGGTGCCAGGGATCGAACCGCGGTCCCTGCACACCCAAGCTTTCCTAAGCAGGCGCTTTAGACCACTGAGCCATCCTGGGTCAAGAAGTAGATTTTGTAAGTCCTAGAGAATCATGCACCTTGAAATTTGTCAGCTCTATCCTCCAATATATTTGTGCAGAAAATGCAAAGACAAAGAAACTACTAGAATTAGGAAGTGAATGTAGCAAGGATACAGGATACAACTCTATCTACACAAAATATATCTATGTTTATATCTGTATCTATAGTATTACAATGCTAGCAAAACAAAAGTAAATGGAAAATGGAAGTATATGGAAAATGAAGATTTTTAAAATATCGTTTACTAAAGCATCAAGACACTCAAAATAAAATTGTAATTAAAAAGTGTGGAAGACTTGTTGCATCATGAAAAACTACAAAGTATTTGTGAAATTAAAAAAAAAATCTAAAAAGATGAAGGGATGTTATTTTATGTGCTAGGAGACTCAGGAAGGTACCCATCTCAGCCCGCCAACGCAGAAAGAAAAAAAGATCTTCTCAGGAAAAAAAAGATAACTTAAAAAAAGTGATAAATAACTTTTGGGTTATATGGAAATCCTAACTGAGAAAATGAATTTTGACCCAAGGGTCTTCTTTTGAAAAAATGATGACATGATTTTAGTTAGGCAAAGGTTTTTTATTTTTTTATTTTTTTATTTTTTTGTCTTTTTGAGACAAGGTCTCGCTATGCAGTTGAGGCTGGCCTTGAGCTCACTTTTGTAGCTCAGGCTGGTCTCGAACTCGCACCAATCCTCCTGCCTCAGCCTCCCGAGTGCTGGGATTACAGGCGTGAGCCACCACGCCCGGCTCAGGCAAAGGTTTTTTAAACAGGATGATAAAAGCACTAGCCACAGAAGAGAAGAGATGAAATTGGAATGTAATGTAGTGAAGAATTTCTTCTCATCAAAAGAAAATGTTAGGGTAAAAGGCATTCACATGGAAGGAAAACATAATTGTAACAGTGCTTCTATCAGAGGGCTTGTGTTGGAATATATAATGGACTCTTACAAATCCTGATAAAAGGGCCGCAAATTAATGTTTTAAAATGAGTAAGAATCAAACTGACCGATCCTGCTGATGGGTTTGATAGCATTACTTATCAAGAAATCAAAGCAGTTGCTGGGAGCCACCCACACCTGTCCCAGAACATCAGAAATGACCAGGGCAGAGAACCCTCTGTCTGAAGGATGCAGCACAGCTTCGATGTCTTCTCGTGGCTGCTGAGGTGCGAGTTGGTGCCAAACAGCGTGAGGGTTCAGAATTTATTTATTTATTTATTTATTTATTTATTTATTTATTTATTTATTTTTTGTATTTTTAGGGAAGCATCTACAGAGTGTTCAGAGTCTCACTACTAGATTGGACTCGTAGTGATCTGCCTGTTTTACAGCCTCCCAAGAGCTGGAATTACAGGCGGGAGCCACCATGCCCAGTCTCAAGGGCTCAGAGTTGAATTGAAATTGCTCTTGTCAATCCTGACAAGATAAACGAGAAGGTTGGAAGGTTATGAAAGAAAGAGTTCTCACCCATGATTGTATGAAAGTCTATCACAAATGACTGCAGGACCACAGAAGTGCACAAAAAGTGCTATTTTTTGGTACCAGGGGATGAAATCAGGACCTGATTGTTTAGCCTCTGGCTGTTGCCATCTGTGCTAATCCTGCTGACTCAGGAGCGTTGTTTTTACGAACACCTTGTGTAGTACTCCTAATGTAAAGACTCTCCCCTCCCCCACCCCCCAGCCTGTTTGGGTATGGACTCACCTGTGTACTATGGACCACCCCTTCCCATTGCAAAGCTGTGCTATTCTATTCCCTACCACATGCTGCTGTTCCTCAGGGAAACTCTCCCTAATTATTATTTAGGTTGCTGACCCCTTGAAGAAATTATTTGACCATATCTATTAAAACCATGCATTTGCATTCTCAATGAGTTACTGGGAATATTCCCAAGATTAAAACATTTAGATTCACCGGAAGAAACCTATAAGAAGGTGCACAGTGGCATTATAATAATAGAAAAGAACTGGAAGCAAGCTAAATGTCCACCAACAGTGGGATGAAGGAACAATGGAGGATCTCTAACCATTAATTATGATATGACACCTTGACTTCAGTGAGACCAGCCTCACCAGTTAGTAAATTCTGGGTATCTGTGGGTAATTGGCATGTAGACCAGTTGCCCAGATGTGGCTGGCACCAAGCTTGTAGCTTGGATAGAATAAAAAGGAAAAGCAGGCAGTGTTTCTCTTGTTTGGAGATGCTCCCTTCTTTGCTCTCGCCTTTGCACTTGTCTGCAGCATTCCAGAACAGGCTCTTTAGGCTCCTGACTCAGAATCCAGCAGGGAGCTTCCAGGCTTTCAGCTTGATCCAGGATCCTCACGTAGCATGCAGCCAGCCAGTCCTGATTCTTCAGCCTCTGATCCCCCCGATGGCCAGTGGGAGTCTCTTGCTTCTGATCCTGTCAACCTATCCAATAAGTTCCTTTGTTATATTGATTCTGTTCCTCCAGGCACCCTGAATATAGCCTCACAGCAAGAAACCAGCAAGCCCATGACTTCTATGTACAAACAGCATGGATGGATCTGGAATGCACCATCTAGTGGGGAAAGTCAGCCCTGAGACCTGAGAGCACATGCCTGCCTGATTGCTCCTGTGTGAGCTGCAAGGACAGGGGAGAGTTCTTGTGAGAGAAGATGGAAACGTGAGCACCCCCGGGGGGCACTGTGGGTGTGGATACTGAGGCAGAAGGCCCTAGGAGACCCACCTTCAGGGAACTAGAAATACAAAATCTCTTGTCTGGACCTGGTCACTCTGGCTAAACAAATGCAAAAAGCCATTCTGTGTGCCCTAAAAGGCATGCTCTTCAGCCTGCGCATGCCCCATCTACCTTAGGAAGGAAAAGGGCCAGATGCACCAGGAGGGCAGACAAGGCTATCTGAGGGAGGCACAGGCTGCTCAGAGGGCTGGCTGAAAGCAAGACCGCAAAGCAGGTCCTGGTGCCACGAAGCTCTGCATGGGCTCCAGGCCCTGAGCTTCCCCCGAGCTCACGCACCATGAGTCCCGTCTCCTACCCATTCTGTTCTGTAACCTTCCACCTCCCTGCTGGCCATAATGCCCGATTCTGTGGTCTACGTCCTTGAAGGTTAGAGGAGAGGGGAAGAGGAGGAGGAGATTTCTCCAGTTAGTTTTCCAGTGATGAGATCTGAGTAGAAACACAACATTTGTGGAGATGGCATCAGGAAATGGGTTCTTGCCATGGACCAGCAGGGATGTACTCAGTTTTGGTCCCCTGAATCCATGTCCTGGCTTGAAGAGGCAGCACCACAGGTCTGGGGAGGAAGCCCAGGTTCTGGAGACCCGATGCCCTCCTGACTGTGGTATGCACCGTGCACCACAAGGTGTGTGTGGCACATCCAGAGTCACATCTGTGCCCCTGTTCATGCCAGGTGGCCCGATGCTTTGGCCAACTGCTAAGGCATCTGCCTATGAGGTGAATTCAGTCAATCCCACCTCTGCCCTGGCCCCCTTCTGCACCTCTGCACAAGTGGGGTCCCTCTGTTCCCCGCACTATATCCTGTTCTGCTTTCCCTTGCACAGCATTGGCGTCCCTGTCACCCTACTTACTCCTCATGTCCCTGTCACAGGTACTGCTTAAGGAATCCTATTTCCAGGCAAGGCGGCAGTCTCCCGAGGTCCCGACGCAGGACAGATCCCTGGAGGATCACACACTTTAAAATATTTATAAGGTAGACATAGAAAAAGCAGAAATACAAGTATAAAACCACAGAAATAATACTCTGGAGCCACCTCAGGCAGGGGCTACTGGGCCTCCAGGGTGAGGCCCTGAGGTCAGGAGTGTTACAACACAATGCAATTGTTGTGCTTAATGATGGCCAAGCCACCAAGCAAAGCTCACCTTACACCTGGCAGCCTGCCAAGGAGGTCAGAAAGGTTTGTCACCTGTCTCAGGGATGCCAGGAGGTTTTAACGTGTTGTGTTCCGCAGGGTGCCCACTAGCTTGTTTAATTCAGTAATATGGAGCTACTTTTCCTTGATGGAGAGGCGGAGGGTGTGGATGGATGTGTCGCAGGTGGTTTCCCTACAGCTGTTCACTGCTGTCACTCTGGTTAGACGTGTTCACTGTTTAATTAAGATTCTTCAGAATCTTTTATTATTATTGCTTTTAGCTGGAAAGGAGCATGACCCTGAGTGAGACCAACTGCTGCTGAATAGGCACGACCCGAGAATTCAGAAAACAGATGCCTCATCTCTACCTTGGGAGTGCAGAGGTGAGAGGAGGGATCCTGCTGTCGGGTGATTTTTTTTTTTTTTTTTAAATGTATTTGGTACAGGATCTCACGATGCAGCTTGTACTCATACTGATCTTCCTGTGCTCAGCCTCCCTAGCACTGGGATTACAGGCGCACGCCATCAAGCCTGGCCTCTGTGGCTGGCTCAGCACGCCCAGGGGAAGGGGCTAGCATGGCATGTGGTACTAGGGATCGAACCCCGGGTCCCTGTGTTTGCCAGGCAGGTGCTTAGTCCAGGGAGCTGTCTTGTAGGTGTGCCCAGGTTTTGAGAAGCCTGAGCTAGAAGGGCTTGGGAAGGTCCACATCCAGTGGTAAAAGGGAATGGTTTTATGGGTAAAAGGAAATGGTTTCATGAGTAAAAGGGAATGGTTTTGTGTTTTTCTCTTGATGCCTTTTTTTTTTTTTTTCTTTTTAAACCTTATTATAAAAATAAAAAAGATGTCTTTCTGGGGAAAGTGAGTCAAAGTGTTTCCCTGGCTCATTTAATTTATAGTTTTGTTACCTTTGGTGGACGTGTGCTCACATACACTGTAGCATCTAGCGTGAGGGGCTCCAGGCAGAGGGCCTGGAGCAAACCTGGGGCCACAAAATCTGCATTTAGTCCCGAGACAGTGGTTACTAAGCAGGAGGCTCTGCCTCCTCTGCTTGAGGCTGCTGGTAAAGGAACCTGTGCTGGAGGCTCTAAAGGGAGGAGGGGCTCACTAGTGTAGGCTTCCTCGCCCTGCTCCCACCCAGACCTCCCAGCTGGGATTCTGCCGTATCCTCTGCAGAAGACTGGTGTGGCCCACAATGTCATCAGGAGACAGGCGTGAAAGTGAAAAACCATCAGTCATGATTTCAGGGCAGTACTCTGAAGATACCTGTGCCAAATGACTGAACTTTGGCCTGGAGGGTGGGCTCAGGAATGGAAGCCAAAGACAAGCAAACAGAAGCAGGATGCTGTGTGGGGTATAAAATATTGTAGCTAGTTTTATTTGTCACCTTAACTAGAAATGCTAAAGCTCCCCATGCTTAGAAATACAATCTTTTCTGCTGCAGAATAACTGCCAGCACATAGTCGGTATGTGTATCAGTCTGTGCTTACTAGAGAAAGGGATTAATACAAGGTCTACAAGTCCATAAGGATTTATTTCCAAGATTGGTGTGCAGTGGCTGCCCAGAGTCACGTGTGGAATGTGCGAACGGTCTGTGTGAGTGGGAGACCAGAAGGACCCAGTCAGAGGCCTAGAGCTCACTGTAGCGCCCCCTGCAAGTCTGTCGGGAGGCCTGGAGCTCCTCCAAGAAACCGAAGTGGGACCTCTTCGTTCCGTTTTATACCATTTAGGCAGCAAGCTCATTGCTGCTGCCACTCCCAGTAAATCCTAGCAAATCTTCAGTAAATACCCAGAACTAGGCTGCTCCGATTTAGTTGGGTGTTCCTCACCCAATCACACTATCATAGTGTGCAACAAGTTCTCAATGAATGAATAGAAATGCTATCCAAGCACAGATCTTTCCAGGCTACAGTAACTTAGCATCACAAGGGTCTCGATTGCATCACTCATCCAGCAGGGGGCAAACTTTTTCTGAAAAGGGCCACTGTATAAGGGCCACTATACTGAGCTAACTGGTCACCTCAGCCCCTGTGGTTAGTAGACAACCATGTAAATTGCACTTTCCAGTTAATATTTACTTGGGAGTGAGGCTGTGGGCAGGTCCCACTTATAATCCTAACAGTGTGGGAGGCTGAGGCAGGAGGCTCTAGCCTGGGCAACCTAGCCATTTAGCAAGACCCTGTCTTGAAATAAAAAATAAAAAGGGGCTGGAAACATAATTCAGTGTGAAGGGCCTGGGTTTAATCCCCAGTACTACAAATTAAATTAAATTATATAAATTAAACTAAAAGGGAGTTTGAGGTGTAATTCTGCGCAGGATCTCCAAAACTGACAAACAAATGGGGGTTGGGGGACCAGACTGGCCCTCAGGCTGCAGTTTGCCAACACCTGTCCTGGGTTCACTTGCTGCTCCTACAGAACAGAGACTGCTTCTACAGAGTTTCATGGGGCCCAGAACTAGATGTTTTCATTAAATCTCTTTGTGTCTGTCTGTCTGTCCCTGCCTCTCCTTTTATTATTTCAGCAACTTCTTTTGGATTGCTATACAGCAGGGCTACTTTTTTATTTTTTTATTTTTTTTTTTTATGTGGGACCGGGGTTCGAACTCACGACCTTGCACCTGCCAGGCAGTCACTTGCCAGGCAGGCACTTGTGCTACAGCGCTATCTCCCTGGTCCCTGGAGCTACGTTTAAAGGCTGAAAACGCCAACCATATTTTAGAAGGAGCCGCGCAGGCGACAAGTTCTTTTCCGGCTCTGCGGGGTGAGAACAGGCTCCATGAGCTCTGCGGTCTGATGAGCAGCCACCAGGGGGCAGCCGCTGCCCACGCGTCTCTAAGGTAGTTTCAGAGGTGGGCATATTCTTGGGTGTGTGGTGTGGACCTGTGAGTAACAGGAACAGGGAATCACGGTGGAAAAGGCTGAGTAAGACGCTACCTTCAGGGGCCTTTGCGATTTTGATATGTGCTAAGTAAGTACTCAGGCTTGTACTTACTCAAGTGCAAATACACGTACGTGTGCTGGGCTGGGGCGGAGCTCAGGGGAACAGTGCTCGCTGAGCATGCGTGAGCCCTGGCTTCTGCCTCCAGCATAATGGATAAATAAATGGATAAATACACACCTATATGTGACATAATTGGGATCCCTCCAAGCAGCTTAGCACCTAGGAGAAGTCCAAAGTACTTAAACAACTGACTAATTTGTTTAGACGAGTCGGGCTGAGTGCTGGGAGAGGCCAGAGCGCTGCTAGAACTCCTCTGATTCTCCCAGAATTTTCTCTGATGCCAGAGGCGCACCATCAAGTCCACCAGATAAATGCTGGCACTGTCCCAGCAGGACAGCGTGGCAGCTCTCTGGAGCTCTTTAGATGCCTCCCTGGGCTTAAATGTACGTGCAGGCCCACCTTGCCTCACTGCACCTGTCGCTTGCTTTGCACATTGAAAAGTCTGCCTCGA
Source organism: Myocastor coypus (assembly GCA_004027025.1). Classification (NCBI taxonomy): domain Eukaryota; kingdom Metazoa; phylum Chordata; class Mammalia; order Rodentia; family Myocastoridae; genus Myocastor; species Myocastor coypus. Next base: position 57,257 of record PVJA010006850.1, on the reverse strand, counting down.
GCAAATCTCGAGTGCCGTTTGTCCTACTGCATTCTCATTCTTTCCTCCCTCTGAGTCATATTCTGGTAATACTTGTGAATTTCCAAACTTTCCCATTATAAAACCTTTTATGGTGATTTATGACCAATGATGTTCAATGTTAATGTCATAATTTGGGGGCAGGACGGCATGACTATGCCCATAGAAGACGGTGGAGTTCTGTTGTTGTTTTGAAGTACTGAGGACTGAACATAGGGCTTTGCCACTGACCCACATCCCCAACCCACTTTTACTTTTCACTTTGAGATAAGACTTTGTTAACTCACTGAAGGTTCTGGGCTGGGCTTGAACTTGTAATTATTCTGCCTCAGCTTCCCAGAGTGAAGATTTTAATTGGTAAGTGTGTGTGTTCTGATTGCACCCCTGCCCTGTCTCTCCTGTTCTTTCTATAGCTTGTCCTTAGATAATACAACATTAAAATTAGGCCAATTGATAACCCTAGAATGGTTTATAAACATTTAAGTGAAAGAATATCACATCCTTCACTTTGGACCAAAAGCTAGACTTTTAATCGGTACTAGAATTTGAACTCAGGACTTTGCTTTTGCTGGGCAGGCACTCATGCCACTGAGCTATATCTTCAACCCCTAGATATGATAAAGCTATAGGAGAACACATGAATGGTACAAAAATAAAGCAGCCTTGTTATCAACATGGAGAAAGCTCAGTGATCTGGAGAGGAGATTCACCCAGCCACAATGTTCTCTTACACTAAAGTCTGATGCAGAGCCAGGTCCTAGCTCTGCAGCTCTAAAGGCCAGAGAGGTGAGGAGGCTACAGAAGAAAAGTCTGAAGCCGGCAAATATTGGTTCACAAAGATGAAGGGAAAGAGGCCATCTCTGTAGTGCAAATGTGCCACATGAAGCAGTGAGTGTTTACGTGGAAGCTGCAGCGGGTTACCCAGAAGCTCTAGTGGATCGTCAGCTGACCAGGAGCTGAGCCTGGTCAATGGATTTTCAACACAGACTAAGTGGCCTTGTATTGATAAAAATTGTCAGTTAGGATTTCCATAGCTGGAGAAGAAAAGTCCATGCTTGGCCTCAAAGGACAGGCGACCTCTCTTGGTAGGAGTTGACACAGCTGGCAACTTTAAGTTGAAGCAAATGCTTACTTTTAATTATGGAAATCCTGAAGTCCTTAAGAATTAAACTAGGGCTGGTGAATAACTCAGTAGACTAAGTGCCTGCTTTGGTGAGCACAGGGACCAGGATTCAATCCCCAGTCCCACATGCCATGCCAACCCCACATCTGGGGTGTGCTAAGCCAGAGAATGAGTTCAGGCATGGCGGCACATGCGTATAATCTCCACGCTGTGGAGGCTGAAAACAGGAGGATCACTATGAGTCAGAGCTGCATAGTGAGACCTGGTACCAAATTATAAATGAAGAAAAAGAAAGAGTTAGACCAAATTGACTCTGCTTATGCTCTATAAATCAGTGGTTCTCAACCTGTGGGTCATGACCCTGGTGGGGGTCGAACGACCAAAACACAGAGGTCACCTAAAGCCATTCTGAATCATAACTGTAGCAAAATTACAGTTTTGAAATAGCCACCAAAATTATTTTTTGGTTTGGGGTCACCGCAACATGAGGAACTGTATGGCGGGGCCATGGCATTAGAAAGGTTGAGAACCACTGCTATAAATGGAGGAACAAAGGCCGGGTGACCACATAGCTCTTCACAGCATGGCTTGCTTTGCGACCTGTTGCCCTGACAGAGATAGCACCAATGTGTCTGTGTCTGCTAGCACAGCGTCCCCTTTTAGATGAGGGCTCAGGAGTCATTCTGACTTTCAAATCTTAGTGTTGGGGAATACATTTTATAAGAGTGTAGCTGCCAGAGTTATTGCTCTGATTTTTTTTTTTTTTCAGGACTGGGTTTCGAACTTGTGACCTTGCACTTGCCAGGTAGGCACTTGTGCCACGGAGCTAAATCCCCAGCCCCATATTGCTCTAATAGATTCTGAGAAAAGTACATCAAAAACCTTCTGGCAAGGAATCGTTAGTCTAGATGCCATAGTTGTGATTCATGGGAAGGGGCTAAATTGTCAACATTAGCAGGAGCTTGGAAGACGACGATGCTAAGCCCTGTGAATGATGCGGGGGAGCTGTAGATGCGGGGGTAAGAGCAAGAGGACTAGACTGAGAAGGAGGGCCTGAAGATGGACCTGAGGTTGTGCCATTTCATGACAAAACCTTAATATAGGAGGAGTCCCTTCTCGTGAAAAAACAAAGAAAGTGGTTTTACGAGGTGGAAACTACTGGTGTGGATCCTTTGAGCACAGTTTAAATGATGGAGGTTTCAGAATATCGCTTAAACGTAGATGATGGAGCAGCAGCAGAGTGTGAGTGCATTGATTGCAGTTTTGAAACAAGTCCTCGTGTGGCTATCATGCCCCTAAACAGCACTGCATGCCACTCAAAATCATTTGTGGAAAGAAGAGTCAATCCATGCAGTGCAGTGCATTGCTGTCCTATTTTAGGAAGTTACCACGGCCACTTCAGTGTTCAGCAGCCAATCCCATCAATCAGCAGCCATCAGTACTGAGGGAGGGTCCTCCACTGCAAAAATCATGATGGTTAGGCGTGAAGGATCTGAGGGTCAGGAATACAATGGTCTTTTCACAAATAATAGCTCCTTTATGGATGGATACATCCAGCTGGGATGAAACTGTACACGAGGGCAAGTGAATTATTGACACAAACCTTTGGGTTCCTGTTGCCTTTAAGACAGCAAAAAATCTGATGGAAAGGGATAAATGAGGTTCAAAGGCTATTCACTTATTGGTTAAGACAAGTAGTTGTCACATATATATGACATACATCTTGTTCTGCATAATCAAATAAAAAGTATAAAATAAAAATGACTTGGGAAGTAAGGAAAACTCGGGGGTCCAGGTCTGAGCCTCTCTTTCTGGCCAGGAGGATTTGCAATGTGGTTTCCTAAGAACTTCAGTGGGTAGCTACCTACAAAGGTTCACTCCAGCCCCAGAACTGCAACCTTGTAGTAGATTCAGAGGCACAGCCACAAATAGCTGTGGTCAGACGTGCTGGCTCCCAAACTCGGTGGCCTAGAGTGGAGGCACTGGACCCCATGCAATGCCAGTGAACTGCTGCTCTGATGCCTCTGTGGACCCTGGGCCCTCCGGTGCTTCCAGGCTGGTTAGAGTTCCCCAGAAGACCCTACATGTGTGGTCACTGCCTTTATACTTGTCCAGCCACTGACCAGGCTCCGTTGGAGCTCTGTAGCTGGTGGCTTCTTGTATACTCGTTAGTGAGATCAGCCCCGAATGCACACCACCAGCTCATCTCAGGAAAGCCTGGCTGTAAGTTCCAGGCACAGGGTCTATCCTGGTTTGCCCAGGATGGTGGTGGGGTTGGGGAGTTTTCTGGAACATATTTCCTTTGATGTTAAAACTGGGGAAAACCAGACAAACTTGAGCTAATTTGATGACTTCATTTACTCATTATAAAAGGTTGGTTTTGTTATGATTGATTTTGCACCAACAGATCCCTGTAACTGTCTCACCTGCCTTTCCTAAATACTTTGGAGCAGACAGAACAGAGGCTAGATTTCATTCTCTGCAGCGACAGAGCCTCTCTCTATGCCACCCTCAAAATTATGGCTATTGGTGACTACAGGTGCCTCACCGAGGGACGGCAGTGGTCTCTAATCTTCCTGAGGGGAGAGTAACTTAGGAAAATAAGGCATGAAGCCAATTATGATACTCCAAAAGGCTACAAGTGAGAACAAAAGAAAATGCTTTTTAAAACCTGGAATTAACCTAGATTTCTGGAGCCGTGAAGGCTGCTTTAGTGGTCTTACCTGAAAGCGGCATGCTGCAGAACCACCAGGAGGGCTTTTTAAACTAAGGCTGCCCTCCCCACTGCTGGCGCTTGGAATTCAGCAGATGTGGAAGGAAAACTAAATCTTTTTAACAAGTGAAGCTGATTCTGCAAAAGTGGAAACCACCCTTCAGGAGCTATGGCCATAGTGTTAAAGGCATTAAGTCTAATTAAGGGATTGTCAAGCTTTGTCTGTGAGAATCACATAGTATTCTAGGCTTTGTCGATCATTCATTGGCCCTTACTCAACTTTGCTGTAGTAAAGCAAGAGCACCCTTGAGACGATATGCAAATAAATGATCATCACTGTGTTCCTGAAACTTTATTTGCAGTCACAGATAGTGGGCCAGATTTGGCCCCTGAGCTGTTATCTGCCAAACTCTGGTGGAGATCATCACTGAGTGACTTTTAGTAACTTCCTGGGCAGCTTCGTGTTTTCTGTCTTTGCTTTAGAGAGCAGATGACTCCAGGCCAGTTGACAGCGGGTCACGGAGGTGTGAGGACCATGGATTTCAGGACAGAGGCACAGTGTAGAAAGTGTTGCAGTCAGATTTTGCAATGTAACAGCCATCCCAAGGCTGGGTGACTTTAGCAAAAAACACCTTATGTTATTTACCAGTCCGAGTTTCAGCCAAGAGGTGCTTCTGGTCCAAGCTGCTTTGACTGGGCTGCCTGCATTCTCTGGTCACTTTTAGGTCCCAGGGTTACCATAACAGCAGGTCATGTGATGGTGGGTAATTGACACAAGTCTTACCTACAGGTCTGGCAGGTGGGGAGCTTGAGCTGGGCACCTTGGTGTTCTCCCAAGGCCTCTTTTCCTCTAAAAGGCTACCTCAGAACCCCACACAGGTCCTGGTCTAGCCAAGAGTGAAGTCCCTCTGTGACTACTGTCAGAGCTCGTGACTTACCACTTTCATCCCATTTTATTGGGTAAATGAGCTGCGGGACCTGTTGATGTATAAGAATGGGGGAGTGGGTTGCATCTGTGCTGGGAGACCTGCTCAAGGTTTATGACGATTTGCAAGGATGGCCCAGAGGGAAAGCTAGGTAGGGACTGGGGCTTCTCGGCCTTGAACTGGAGATCCTATAGTCACTGACTGGAGATCTTTCTTCATGTCCCTCTCTCCTTGTTGAAGAAATGAGACATATTATTACTCAACTTCCAACAGTGGCCTGATGTGGCCAAAGGAGCTTGCAAGGCCACGAGGAAGCTCTGACCCTATCACTGGGCTGCTACTGTAGGGTTGAGGACACACAGACGGCTGGGAACAGGGCTGTCACACACTCCTCCAGGGTGACCCCTCTCTTTGCTTTCCTGCTCTGCTGCCTGTCTTCCAGTCAATTTCTGCCTTTATATCACCTGTAGCACACTGAGCTAAAGTGGTTTTCTTTCCTTTCCTTTTTTTTTTTTTTTTTTTTTTTTAAATCAGGTGACTGTCCTATGATTGGTAACTCTTTGGGGTATAAAAAAGTGTCTTTCCAGGGTCAGTGTACATAGGCACCATAGGGGAGCTTCAGTAGCACCCCAGGTGTGTACAGTCACACCACTAGGTCACCTGGGGCATGTTTTACCTTACGATCTGTTGAACGCATAGAAAGCATAGAAGCTTCTGGGAATGATTTTTAGTGGGAAGTTTGTAAACTTTGAGTTCTGTTTATATCCCCTTATAGTCACGTGTGGTCTCTCCTGTATGCTACCACATGGATCTTGGTACAATTTTCTTAGGAAAAACAAACAGGGGAATGTTCTGTCACTCCTGTTTACTCACCTGGAGAAAGGCAAATGCTCTTGTGCATCCTGAGAGTGTTAGCGACGGATAGGCTCTGTCTGTAGGGAGCGGTGGAGGCAGCCCCCTGCCCCTGCAGAGACCTGGGATCCTGCTAATGTGATAAATCTCAGGGATAAAATCACAACTACTTAGCTTAAAGATTTCAACAGGCCTTCATTTTCAATTTTAGAATCAGGCAATACTTCAGCCCTTAACATAGAACAAGTGCTTTGATGGACTTGGGAGAAGTTGGGCTTGTAGACAGAAAGGGGACTGAAAAATGCAGAAATCAAGAATAAAAAGGGAATCGTTCACTTCCAAGTTTCTTTCCCTGTTGGATGGGGTCAGGGAAACAGAATGATAGGGAGCTCACTGGCTGGAGACTGGCTGACATCAGGCTCCTTTTAGTTGCCTTTTGTAAAGATGAAATGATTAAAGCAGGGGATTTTCATTATCATGCCAACTGGAACTGTGTAGGAGACTTGTGTTACCTCACCTCCAATTTCTAGGAAGGTCAGGAAAGAGCTTAGTTTTAGTGTGGTGGCTGGAGAAGTTGGCACGAGTGACTCCACCTCACTCTCAACCTGGCCTGTCCAGAACAATGGTCTTCTGTAACCTTAACATGGCTTAGGACTCAGTGTATGTTTGTGGGATTGAATTATGCTTTGATATAGAAGGTGTGAAGAGTGTAGATATCACTACATAGATGGCATGCAGGTGTATTATTTCTTTTTCCATAACCACCATTGAGATGCATTCTTTTCCAACCAATAGATTAGATGAAGACAGAGTTGTCTCCCTTAGGTATAGGTGATAGAAATAACTATCCATCCTTCCTATCTATCTACTACCACTATCACTATCACTCACCCGCCCACCCATTAATCTTTCCTCCCACGCCCCTACCCTTTCATCCCTCCATCCATCTACCCATCTGTATCAGCTTTTCCGTGACTGGAGCACAATACCCAACACTTCCAATTGAAAGGTGAGGTTTCACTTGGCTCACAGTTCAGGGGATTCAGTCCATGATTCATGGTCCACAGGTTTCAAGGTAGAAGCACTGGGGCAGAAGGATATGGTGGGGGAATGCTGGTTACTTCACAGTAGTCAGAAAGCAGAGAGAGAAGGGAGGGAGACACCCACCAAAACAAACTCCTAGTGACGTACTGCTTTCAACTCAGCCTTACTTCCTACTAGCACATTTAGTCATGAACTCATCCATGGATCCATCTGCTGGTGAGTGCAACACCCCCATGGTCCCATCACCTTTCACAAGTCCTACCCTTGAACACAGGAGACACAGTGGAGGGGATGTTCTATATCTGAACCATAAAGCCATCAATCCTTCCTACCTTGCTTCCTTCCATTCTTCCATCTGTCCATTCATCATTCATCCTGAGGCTCATATAACTCCTACAAATGCTTCAGCTTACTGACTTATTTTCAGTTTCAAGAACCCCCCCCCCCACACACACACTTCTACATTACCCAAAATACCATGGGGCTAACTCCTTGATATTCTGATTCCCCTTAGGCATTGAGGGCACTGTATAGTTTATAAGCCAGGCGCCTTCATGTGAAAGCCCTTCTCTGCAGCCTCCTGATGGAGGCAGGCATGGGATGTATGAGGCAATGCAGAACCAGAAGCGCAAATGCATCTCCTCCTGTAGCCATGGTTCCAAGTCACGGTTAGGTGCCTGATGGTGCAATAAGACGAGATGATGTCTGAGGATGACACGATGCTAGGGTCTCTGTCTGGATGTCCTCTCTGCTTCTGGATGGCCATGACACGAATGATAATTCCTCTGCCACGCTCCTCTGTCAAGTTGTTCTGCCCTGGAGACACACACTACAACGTAACCCTCTAGGACCAGCCAGATAGCTCAGTGAATTAAATCCCTGCTTAGGCAGATACTGGGGTTCAGAGGTTCAATCCTGGGCCTACTGTGCCAGCCTCACTTGGTGACTGAGACTGGACATGGTGGCACACACCTATAATCCCAGTGCTTGGGAAGCTGAAAACACACAGATCACTATGAGTCCGATCTGTGTAGTGAAACCCTGTTGACCCTGTAGACCATGTACTAAATACCAAATGTATATCTCATCAAGATAAACTTCTCCCCTTTTAATTTGTGCATGTCAAGGAAAGTACCTAAGACACATAGATGTGTTGGCATTTCTGATTTCTGTCTTCCTGAGACAGAGTTGGTTGAGAACAAATGATTTAGAGTAAGAATGATTGAAACAGTAATAGCACCAGATCAGTCGTGATGGTTTCTCTGGTGAGGACATTATTTCAGGGGCTTGAGAAATCTGTGTCACCCTGGTTTCATCTTTGGACTTGTCCCCTCCCATCTGGTTTTGTCATATCTGTGTCATGAAGCTTCTTCAAAGCACACTTGTGGTTCTCAGCCAGAACTGTTTGACACACCCCTCGCCCCCACACAAACACATGACAGTGTTTAGGGGCATTTTTGGTTATCACATCCAGGATGCTGCTAAGCATCCTACATGGCAGAGGACTGTCTCACAGCAAAGGTCCAAGAAAGAATGTTCCAGAATCAAATGTGTCAAGGGAGAGAGACCCCGCCTTATAGGTTTACCCAGAGCTTCTTGGCCCACCTAACTCCCATTGGCCAAGAAGCTTCTGGTACCTTCCTTGCATATGTGTGACAGTGCTATGCTGCCAGGGGAGGCAGATCATGTCCCCAGGCAGCAGAGGAGGCTGGGTCAGTTCTGGCCAGCAAGATGCCTGGGAACCTGCCGTGTGCATGAGTGGAGGAAATACAAGCAATCGGGGCCCAAACCACGGCGAGGTGCCCCCTCCTACCTGTTAGGACTGCCGTGAGAGCCAACAGCAAGTGTTGCCGAGATGTGGGCAAATGGAGTCCTTGTACGCTCTCAGTGAGGATGTAAGTCAGTGTGACTGTTGTGGCAAACAGTATGGAGCTTCCTCTGAACACGAGGACTAGAACAGCCCTAGGACTTGGCGTTTGTTTGTGGGATCTAACCAAAGGAAATCAGCTTCTCAGAGATACCTATGGCTATGATGGGAATATCCCCAACGTTCTGGTGTGGAAGCTCAACCCCACTGTGGTGGCCCTAAAGGCCAGCCTTCTGGGAAGTCATGAGGATTCTGCCTGCTGAGGGTTAGCACTTTGTGAGGAGGCCAGAGGGAACTCACTTAGGCCCCCTTTAGCACTGCTGCTCTTCTGTTGTGTGAGGACACAATGTTTGCCCCCATTTGGACTTTCTACCATGGAGGACACACGGAGCTGGCATTGTCCCTGAGGATGTGGCCTCAACAGACACTGACCCTTGGCCCCTCTAGTCTTCTTCTCTCCCTTTGGGGGAGCATCAGTGGAAATTTCAAGGAGAGGATGCAATGGCTGAAGGTAGAGGCGAAGGCCAGTGGGACGGACATGAAGGGCTTGAAGGAGGAGGGTCCACAGGGGGCAAGTGCTGTCATGTGGACACCAGGCAGGCTGTGCAGTCAAGCCTCAGGCGAGGCTTAGGCGCCTCATGTGAGACACTTGGCCCAATCAGTGAGCTGTCAGCAAAGCCGCTAGGGTCTGTTCCTGGGAGCTCTAATGGGATCCCCCTGGTAGCACTATTGGCCAGGGTGTCACTCTGTGTCTGGTCTTGGAGAATGTAGGCTGTTGAGGTGATACTCATATGACCCAATTAAAATTATCCAGGGCAAGCAAGATCTGCATGCTTCTATGTGCACAGTCTTCCTTCCATGTAGCCAGCAAAGAGCCTATGTCCTGCCCCGTGGGAATGGTGGGGTGTGAATGAACACACTCACCGAGACTCAAAACTCTTCATGTCCTCTTCAGTGGCCTTCTCTGTGCATCAACCTCAGGTGAAAGAGGGGACCATTGTTCAGATCCCTAACATGCAGTAGCTTGCCAGTGAACTTTTATTTGTAAATCATAATTTATTAAATGATAGTAGGCACTATTATTCTTTACCCACACACATAGTGCTATACTTAATGCCATACTCTGTTTTATAGATGTCAAAACTGAGACTTCTTAGTGTTGAGTGACCAGGAACTCAGCCCAGCCCACCTGACTGGACCTGTGTTTTCTCCAGCTGGCTGGTAACACACTGTCCCTAGGCTGCACCTCTTACAGGCTCTGAGGCTGTGGATCGCCTGACCAGTTCCACAAGAAGCAATTACAACACATAATAGATGTTAATGTTGAGTCATTGCCATAGTTTTATTTTTATTTTTATTTTTATTTTTTTGTGGCTGTCTCAGTCCTCTCTGGAGGCAGGAGCTGGCACAGCATATAGTGCTGGGGATCCAACTGCAGTCCCTGTGCTTACCTAAGCTTGCCTAAGCAGGTGCTTGAGACCACTGAGCTATCTCACTGGCCCCTATTTTTTTTTAAATGTATTTGGTACAAGGTCTTACTATGCAGCTGGGCTTGAAGTGATCCTCCTATTTTCAGCTTCTTCAGAGCTGGGATTCTAGGCATAAGCCACTACCCCCAGTCTTGGTGGCTGGGGATGGGACCAGCATGGCATGTGGTACTGGGGATTGAACCTGGGTCCTTGTACTTGCCTGGGCAGACACTTAGACCATTGAGCTATCTCCATTGCCCCATCCATAGTTTTACTTTTAACCCAGACTCCAACATGAGTTTTAGGAGATCCTATCATTACAACCTACACTTCCTGCCTCTCCTTTGTTACCTATTTCTCTATTGTCACTTACTTGTAAAAACACTGAAATACACCCACTGTTTGATTGATAGGTTGACTTGTGATTCAGTTGTTCAACAGGATAAAGAAAACAGAGTAAATTTTAAAAACAAAAGCAAGGGAAACACATCCTGAACACGTATGCTTTGACAGCTCTGCCAAACCCCATGTAAAAATTTCAGGCAAAGTTCAAAGGAAAATTTCAAGTGCTTAAAAAGACCAGGCATTTCCTTTAGGTCATTTAAATAATGTAAAGCAATAACTGTTCAGAAGAGAAATAAAGGAGAACAAGGTGACTAATAGTGATGCTGATTACTTAGTTAACAAGGAGCAGTGGTGGCAAGCCTATGGCGTGCCTGCTGCAGCTGGCTGTTGGTTAGCACTAAATCTCTGAAAGGTTTGCTTGCGCTGATCTAGGGAATAGAATTAGGGCCCAACGTGATCTCTTTTTAACCTGATGATGTCTATAAGGACCCCATTTCCAAACAGGCTCCCCTTCACAGATGCCCTGCAGGGTGAGGACGGCCACATGTCTTTGTAGGATCCTCTTTAACACACAAGACTCCCCTTTTTCCTCTATACCCTCCCCCACCCCAGGTAGTTGCCAGCATGGACAGCCCCCTCCCACTCTGCCCCACTCGGGGTTCCTGCGGTGCTGTATGACCAGCATTGGGTGGCGTGGTGTGTGCCAGCCCTTGCCAATGCCCCATGCTGGGGCCATCACAGACAGTTGGATGGGAAGGAAAGGCCAGCCTTCCTGGGCTGTGGGCACATCCTTCGCATATAGCCACTACCACAGGAGTGATTGTGGGGAGCAGATGGTAGGAAAGATGGCAGGTAGACAGGCCTTGGCAGTCATGAGGGAGGAGAGAGACAGGGCTGGGATATGATGAAAAGTGAGGCCAAGAGTGGACCCACCATGCAGCTTCATGCCCAGTGCCCTTCCAGGCTCCATGGAAGGCTCCCTGGGGTGGGTAAGACATACAGGTCAACATTGCGCTATTGAAGCTCTGGAGAGAGCTGAGCCTGAGGTCTTTCCAGACTTGGCCTGGAAGCCTCCAGATCCAGAAGGCCTAACTCCATGTGTAGTAAAGATGGAAAAATTGGAATACACTGGCCAGGAAGGCAGACAATGACTGAGGACTTGCGTTGTTGGTGGATGTGGCTATTTTTGACAAGGTAGACATGTTATCCTTGATAATTGGACTAGTACAGAAATTTCTTTGTCTTTTTGAGACAGGGTCTCACTATGCAGTTCAGGCTGACCTTGAGTTCACTTTTGTAGTCCAGGCTGGTCTTGAACTTGAACTGACCCTCCTGCCTCAGCCTCCCAAGTGCTGGGACTATCAGCATGTAGTAGAGAAACTTCTAACAACATAAGAATAAAACAATGGCAAATCAAGCATCTCATGAGGCATAGTATACAGAATACACAATGAACTAAACAGAGAGGACAGAGCTAGCCTAATTAAAAATAGGCAAAGTAATTTAAAGAAACAGCTGGCTTGTTTAAGAAAAGCTATATCAATGGGGGCTATACAAATAAGCATATGAAAAAATATTGGATATATTTAGCCATTAAAGAAATATCACAATTAGGTATCAATCCAGGCCTGCTTAACATGGTCATTTTCCTTTAAAAAGTCAGATAATCACAGGTGCTGGTGAGGATGCAGATAAGTGGAGCCCTACCACGTTGCCAGTGGGAGTGTACAGGGTGCGGCTGCTCTGAAGACAAGCTGGCAGCTCCTTAAAAACATTAAGCAAAGTATTATCATCTGACCTGGCATCTCTACTTCCAGGCCTACACCTCAGAGGGATGAAGCACCCCCCCCCCCCGTGTTAATTTTCAGAGCAGTGCTATCCAAGACAGAAAGACAATGGAAGTGGCTTAAGTGTTCTTGGCCGGATTAATAAACACATGAGGGGAGGCATCTACCAAAGGCTATTAGTCAACTGTGTAGAAAGAGAAGTTGCCACGCGCTCCACCCTGGATGCACCTTGGAAACACTGGCTTAAGTAAAAGAATCCAAGCCTGAAAGATCCCCCGTGGGGTGCTGACACTGATGTGAAATGCTCAAAACAGGCGAAGCCCTAGAGACAGGAGGGACTGTTAGTGGTGACCAGTGGGGAGGGGAGGTAGTGACTGCTGATGGGTAGGGGTTTCCTCCAGAAGGAAGAATGGGTCAAAGGCAGAGTTCAGAAGGCTCCATAGCCTCGTCTGTGTTGACAAGGCCACATATGACAAGCTTTGTAAGGACCCTGCCAAGGCAGCAGATTGGGAACCCCTCAGTGGAAGAGCCTCCTACCAAAGCACAGAGCTCACTAGTCTATGCCAGAAACTGCAGGCTCTAACAAGGCCAACTAACTGTACATCTTCAAAATTAAAACTTTGTTTAATAAAGCAAAGTCTGTTCTTTGCCCAGGACACTGCAGAAACCATGTGTCTCTCATTTGCTCTGACCAGGCGATATCTCCTCTAGAAACTTTCCATGATACACTTGATAGCTCTGATCATACTGAAAGATAAATATTTTTCAATTTAAAAAAAAATGCTGTTTTGATGCTGGCTTCCTAGGTAGATCACCAGCCCAGCCGGGAAGAACCTGTCCAGCGGCTACTCCCCAGGTCCCAACTTAGGCAGTGCCCAACCCCTGGGTAGCTTTTGATAAGCATTTGCTGAATCAATGCTGATCTCCCCTATTCCCAGTTTAGAAGTAAAAGTCTCTGGCCCAAGCTCACCTCAAGGGGCCTCTCACAAGAGCATTTTCACAGGACAATTATATGTCTTTAATTTCCAGTGGTATTCTGGGCAATGGAGCCAACCAAATTCTAGTGGGAAATCCTAAGGGAGCAAGATGCTGTGCAACTTGTCTCCATTGGAAGTGACAGAGCCTAATGCAGTTCACTGAGCAAGCAAAGGACTCACTGGCTCACGGAGCTCAATAGTGCAGGGCAGGCTCATTCCTTGCTCCAATAGTACCCTAAAGCTAGTGCCCTGTGTCCTGTCTTTGCATGCCCACAGCTGGATTCCCATCAGCTGACACTGGTAGTGTGGCAAGGCCCACTTTATGACTCCCTTTACTCTATTCTACCCAAGTAGAGTAGAGTACTGTTCTACCCAAGGCTCCAGGAAGGGGCTCACCCCCGCACCCAGACCAAGGTTAGCTGGGACAAATTACAACAGGCTCTGTAGCTTAGAGCCATGTAAATGTGTTGTCTTATACTCTCGAGGCAGGAATGCAGTCCCTTTTGGAGACTCTACAGCAGAATCTGTTTCCTCCCCTAGTCCAGTTTGCATTCCTTGGCTTGTGGCCCCATCCTCCACCTTCAAGGCCAGTATGTAGCATCTTTTCATCTGCCTGATTATGACCTTCATCCTTCCACTTTCACTTATAAGGACTCTTCTGCTCTTTCTGGCTGGAACCATGGAGGGTGTAGAAGAGAAGAAAAAGAAGGCTCCTGCTGTGCCAGAAACCCTTAAGAAAGAGCAAAGACTTTTTACAGAGTTGAAGATAAAGCTCCTGAGAAAGAAGTTTGTTCAGAAGACACTTCACAAGGCGAGGGAGAAGCTCATCTATGAAAAAGCCAGGCGATATCATAAGGAGTACAGACAGATATACAGAACTAAGATCTGAATGGCTAGGATGGCGAGAAAAGCTGGCAACTTCTATGTCCCTGTAGAACCCAAACTGGCATTTGTCATTTGGATCAGGGCTATCAATGGTGTGAGCCCAAAGGTCCACAAGGTGTTTCAGCTTCTTCACCTTCACCAAACCTTCAACGGCACCTTCATTAAGCTCAGCCGGGCTTCAGTTAACATGCTGAGAATTGTGGGGCCGTGTATCACATGGGGGTACCCAAACCTGAAGTCAGTACGTGAACTAATATACAAGTGTGGGTATGGCAAAGTCAATAAGAAGCGAAATGCCTTGACAGATAATTCATTGATTGCTCGATCACTTGGTAAATGTGGCATCATCTGCATGGAGGATCTGATTCATGAGATCTATGCTGTTGAAAAATGCTTCAAAGAGTTAAACAACTTCCTGTGGCTGTTCAAGTTATCCTCTCCACGAGGGGGGGGATGAAGAAAAAGACCACCCACTTTGTGGAAGGTGGAAATGCTGGAAATAAGGAAGACCAAATCAATAGGCTTATTAGAAGGGTGAACTAAGGTATCTACCATGGTGTTTTTATGAGTCGGTCAGTTAATAAAGTTTCTGCTTCCAAATTGAAAAAAAAAAAAAAACTCTTGTGATGACATTGGGTCCAACTAGATAATCCAGGCTAATCCCACATCTCAGGATCTATATCCTACTCACATCCAAGAAGTCCGTTTGCCACGTAAGGTCACATATTCACAGCTACTAGACTTTGGGATGTGGCATTAGGATGAAGGTCATTATTTGGCCAACCATAGCAGCCAACGTATCACCAGCAGGGGTCGTGGGACCATCTCTAGGGTCGGAGACCTTAGGGACGAACCCACTGAAGTCCTCAAAACACAGCAAGGTAATAATGCAAGGGAAAAAGCCAAACTCTAAGAATCTAAGAGATCAAGTTGGAGCAGCCAACTGGATCATGTGGCCTGCCACTTGGGGGCCATAATCATAGCCAAGGGCTTGTGGAAGCAGTGACCTGGAAGAACACTCTGTGTCCTGGGTGGGCACTTCCTTTTATTACCTCGCTGTCACATTGCTCTCCCTGGCATTCAAAATGTACCCAGCATTGTGCCCAAAACTTAGGGTCTTCCTTTCCCCCTTCCTATTCAGTCCTGGATTAGATTCTCCTCTAATTTCTTTTATATTTCTCTTAGATTATTCCTTTTTTTTTTTTTTTTTTTTGCCTCTGTGAATTGACTTTGTATATTTATGGATGGATGGATGATGGATGGATTATACCAAATATCTAGACTCACAAGTTCAAAAAGAATGTGGCATGGAATAGAAACGTGCCTCTTTCTTGGTCAGCTGTGCTAGGCTGAAGCTGCAGCCTCGTCTTGCTTCATAGCAATCAGGCAAGCTCAAGGAATCCGGGCCACTGGAAGGAAATGCCCCCTCCTCCCTGCTCTGAACTGATTTTTCTTCCACTCAAGATGCCCCAGATGAGTATGTTCAGTCCACAGAGAGCAGCGCAATTACTCGTGGCCTAATTTCCCTCCCACTGAAGAGTTACAAACAGAAGCCACACAGATGATTTAAAGTAAAGGGGAAGAACCACGTTTTGGTCACTGAAGCTAATTTCCTTAAACTCCAAGCCATTCTACCAAAGAGAAAGTGCAAACAACTTGGGCAACCACAGAATTAATTTATTGCCACATATCAAAGCCCTAAACCTGGGCAAGAGAGCACGGACTTAGATCCCTGTCCCTGCGTTGCTTTGTTGGTAACAGAAGCCACCTCCATTTCTGTTGGCTCTGCATCCATGGATTCAACCTAACAAGGACTGAAAGTATTTTTCAAAATTGACAACTATACCGAACATGTCCATACTCTTTGGTTGACATTATTTCCCCAGCAATACAGTAAGTCAGCTATTTGCATGATGTTGATATTTCAATAGGTATTAGAAGTCACCTCGAGATGGTTTGATGTATATGGAGGAGGGGGTACATTCTCGGTGTACACTACGGCATGTTGTGGAGGGACTTGGGCATCATAGACAAGTATTGGTGCAGGTCCTAAAGCCCACGTTTTGCAGATGCCAAGGGGAAGCTGTAGTGTCAGTGACACCTGCTGTGGAGCTCTCACCTGAGGATGAACAGGCAGGAAATTCAGACGGGGCTCTGTTCTGTGAAGTATCCCATGAGCCTCAGACTTCACCTTGGGCCTTGCATTGACCAACATGAAGAGGCAGTAAAAGTCCCATCCTTGGGAAGTGACAGCCATCCACAGACTAACAGGAGACCTGTGAAAAGTCCCATGGATGGGAATTATGAATTCTGTCAAACAGCAGAATAAGTTCCAAAAACCATCAAACACCCAGAGTGCTCAGTGACCTCAAAGCCATAGAGGTGACAGGTGCTAGTGAAAGTGGTGGCAGCTCAGGGGAAAAGTAGCTGGACCTAGCAATGGCAAACTGACCAATCCCCAGAGGAAAATTTGGTTGGGGGAGGTACAGAGGATCATACTCAGGACCTTGTGCTTCCCAGGCAGGTACTTAAGCCACTGAGCGTCTTTCCAGCCCTGGATCTAGTGTTTCTGAGCTGGTGCGTGCGTGCGTGCGTGCATGCGTGCGTGTGTGTGCGTGTGTGTGCGTGTGTGTGTGTGTGTGTGTGTGACAAGGAGCTAGTCTGAAATCAGTGGGCACTTGCTTAGCATGCAAAAGATCCTGGGATCTATTCCCACATCAAGAGTGGGGAAGGAAAGGGGAGGGGGAAGAGAGGAGAGAGAGAAACAGAGAGAGAAGAGAGGAGGGAGAGACAGAGACAGAATAAAGGAAGGAAGGAAGGAAGGAAGACAGGAAAGAAGAAAGAAAGAGAGAGAGAGAGAAAGAAAAGAAAGAAGAAAGAAAAGAACAATTTCCTCTCCAGAGGGTGGTTAAGGATTCGCAGTACACTGATGTTGAGGAGCACTACACAACAATCATGTGCTGAACAATTTTGGTCAACAATGGACCTGCACATGAAGTTGGTTTCCTGAGATTAGGTCACCATGTCACATCAGAGTGGCTCAGTCTGTGGGAAGTGCACTTTATAAGTTCACACAATGGCAAGTTCATACAATGGCAAAATTGATTAATGACACATTTCTCAGCACAAATATTGATCATTAAGTGACATATTGTTATGGTTTGCATCTGGATGTTCCACAAAGCCTTACACAGTCATGGGGCTTTTCAGAGGCGGCTGAATCCAGAGTTTGTGGTTGATTCATGGGTCAGTGCTCGGATTAAGCGTGTGAGTGTTGGGATTCTCGTTGCTTTTGCTGTCTTCCATTGCCATCAACTGCCACGGCACATGGCTCCCCTGCCATGAGCCACTCTGCCTTGGAGCCAGCCGAGTATGGACTGAGACCTCTACAGGGTATGAGCTAAATAAGTCTTTCTTCCTGTAATGTCTAAGTATTCCATATTTTGTCTCTGCAATGAGAAAAGCAACTAAGACACACATGACTGCAATTTAAAATATTTTCATGCAATAGTTAATAACATAGGAATGTTTATAAGTTTCAACAAAAAGTGAAGTACAAAACAATATGCTATCTATCTGTCTGTCTGTCTATCTGTCTATCATGTGTGTACAGCAATCCCTCCGTGGGGGATGGGTTCCAGGAACCCTCAGATGGTGGTCTTCAACCTTTTGGGCCCCAAGGACCAGTTTGTAGAAGACAGCTTCTCCACAGACAGGGGGTGACAGGATGGGATGGTTTGGGGATGATTCAAAGGTGCACGAGCAACCTCCACATGTGCAGCGCACAGTAGTGTCTGAGCTCCTAGGAGAATCTGGTGCAGCCACTGATGTGACAGGAGGCGGAGCTCAGGCCACATGGGCGCGATGGGTGGTGGCTGTGTTGGAGAGGAAGCTCCATCTCCTCACCTGCTGCTCACCTTTTGCTGTTTGTCCTGGTTCCTGCCAAGCCACAGACAGGTGCCAGGTATTAGTTATGGCTGAGGGGCTGGAGACCCCTACTCTTGGATACCAAAATCCAAGGATGTGAGAAGGGCTTTCTATGAAGCTGCACCCCATCAGTTCAGAAGCGAGGAGTGTCCTTCCAAATGCTCTCAGTCGTCTCTAGGCAACTACAGAAACACAGAGGTGCGCACTCCAAGCCAACAGCAGGCCCATGGACTCCCTTCTCCAAGAAAGTCATATGCAAAAGGTCCCCAGAAAGCACCCCATTCCACAACAATGCCCTCAGCACCTAGAAAGTGACTCCTAGCCCAAGGAGAAACCAGCTCTGGGTGTGGGAGTTGCCACACTGCCCCATCCCTTCAGGGTCTCTGAGCTTGGGACGCATGGCACAAATAACAGTGTGACTTTTCCTTACAGCCATATCCAGGTCGCCAGCCACAAAATGCACAGGGTGCCTGTCATCTGTGACTACGGGTCAGGCTTTAGCAAGGTGGGATTTGCAGGAAAAGAGGCCCCCCTGGCTGTCTTCCCAACCATCCTCGGGAAACTTCGGCATGATGTGAGTGACGACGAGGTGTCCGTTTGGGGTGGTGTCAGCCCCATCCCCTCTCCCACTGGGCTGGGCAAGGTGGTTCTCCAGGCTGGGATGGACAGGTTTCAGAAGTGCAGGAGAGCCGGCTGGTGACACACAGAAGCCGGGCCCACCCTCAAGTTCATCTTCAGCTGGGCCTGGCTGGGCTGAGGACTTGTGGGGCTGGCCACTGCCCCCTGTCATTCTTCAGAACCACTGGCTTCTGTGGAGCAGCTAATTACAGGAGTTACTATCTTGGTTGGTTTTGTGCTTCTCTCATCATAAAATATGATAAGTGTTTATCTATTTTTATTTTTTATGTATTTAGTACAAGGTCTACAGGGTCTCACTACACAGATCAGACTCATAGTGATCCTCCTGTTTTCACCCTCCCAAGCGCTGAGATTACAGTTGTGCGCTACCACAGCCAGTCTCAATTGCCGTCTCAAGGTGGCTGGCATGGCATGTGATGCCAGAGATTGAACCTGGGTCCCTGTGCTTTGCCTAAGCAGGCGCTTCAGTCCACTGAGCTATCTGACCACCCCTATGATGAAGGTTTAAATTTTAAAAATTAGTTACAGTAAAAGACACATTGTCACAAACCCCTGTCAAAGGGGTCCCCCTCACCTCAGACACCACTTTTTCCATTCTTCTTGTCACTTCCTAAGACAGTTCTAGAAGTCCTCTCACCCGAGAGTCTTTAGTTGCTCTGACATGGTTGTTCTGATGCCCTGAATTTGTTAAAAACATTTACCTTTCAGGGTCATTTTGACTTTGGGCAAAATCCAGGAGTTGCACTGTGCCCTACCCGGTGAATAAGTGAACAAGAACATGACAGAACGCCCGCCTTTCCACTGGGGGGCAGGCGCTTGGCAGTGGTCCGTGGCTTTGGCCACACTTCATGAGGACACTCACGAAGGAGGGAGGACTTTGGGAATTACTCGAGAAAGTGACAAGAAAGATGGGCGAAGGGGGCTATTTGATGGGAGATTAATGGCCACGTGTCTTTTGTGGCCATACATCCTGAAAATTTAAACACACGTCACATTTTTGATCGGCCCTTGTATGCTATACTACCTGAAGCTGGATAATTCATGAACAGAGATTCATTCCCTACAGTTCTGAAAACTGTGAATTCTAAGACCAGAGGTCTGTGCCTGACTGGGGCTTCTTGCTACAGGCATTCCATGGCAGAAGGTGTGGATGGAGTGGAGAAAGAGGAGGTGGGACCAAGGGGGAAACTCTTTCTTTCATCAGGCACCCATTGGATAATATCTGCAGCATTTTTAAAATGTAAGGGGCATTTTTAGCTCACAGGATCATAGGTACAAAGGACCGGGCTCGCTTTGAGGGCAAAGGCTTCACACATTCCTGAACCAGCTGCTCAGCTGTAGAAATCTTGTCAGAAAGGACTGGCCTAGGAATCTCATGAGTCTCAGTCTGTTGCTTTGTATGTTTGCTCGTACTGTCCTAACAGAGCACCACAGGCAGGGGACAAAAATGGTGGTCACTGTCTCACACTCTGGGGGCTGAAAGTCCAAGGTTAGGACATGGGCGGTGTGGGTCCCTTCAGAGGCCTCTGTTCTTGCTTGCAGGTGATATTTTCTCCCTCTGTCCTTTCATGTGGCTGTTCTTTGTGTGTCTGCATCATGGCTCTCTTCTTATCGGACCCCAGTGAAATGGATTAGGGCCCTGCCCATCTACCTCACTACAACTTGGCCACCTGCCAAGACTCCATTGCCAAATACTATCTCATACTGAGGTGCTGGGGGTTAGGAATCCACCACATGATTTTGGGGGGCATGTTCAGTCAGTAGATGCTGAAGCACTTGTATAAGTCATAATGTCAAAGGCTTAGAGGGTCTTGGGTTGGATCTGGCCCAATACTCACAGGGCTCTTTCCTTGGAAGTAGTTATAGCTTATCTCTAGCCGGGCCATCTAGGTGAGTACATGCCATAGGCCTGCTGGGGCCAGAGAGGGGCTGGGCAGAGATATAGGAGGAGGCTGGCACTAGAGATGTGTCCTGGTCATGCTCCAGGGAACCAGTTTGGTGTGTTAACAGTTTCTGTTGAAATTGAGCCAGGGAGCTTCCCAGAAGGGCCTCCCAAGCTCCCAAAATAAAGCCTTTGTTGTTAGTGATGGCTGCTGGCTTTCCTGAGGCCGGGAGCAGGTGAGTACCAGAGATAAGAGGATGCAGAGGGTCTGGCATAACCTACTGTGCAAGTGAGAGGAGTGGTACCATGCTGTAGTCTGTACAACACAGAGATGTAGCTTTATCCACGACCACCTGAATAGCACCATGGGAAGAGAGTGGAATGTCCTAGCCCCATGCCCTCCCTTCCTCCTCACCGAGTCTCCCAGAAGCAGGAACTCAGGGCCCCTCTGGCCTCTCTATTCCCTGCAGAGTTTCGATGCAAAGTTGTTCCCCCTTCCTGAAACCTGAGTAGTCTTTTGAATAGTTCTGATTAACCTAGCCAGATAGTGATGCACTGTCCCTGTCTGTTTTGGAGGATTTCGCCAGGTGGCTTGGAGAGGGAATGGGAACATAAATTACAGGAGAGGCAGAGGCACTTAGACCGCACAGTATCATAACCACCTGACTGGCCCAGGACTGCCATAATGCAGAGTGCTTGAACCATACACTTCCGTTCTTCCTAAGATCTGGGGACACCAAGGCCTCATGCAGAGGGGCTGTGCTATTGCAAAGCTCTAGTGCAGGCTCTTTCCTTCCTTTTCTAGCTCTGGAGACTCCAAGCATCCCTTGGCCTATGACCTTACCACTCTAGTCTCTGGCTCTGACTTCCTGGGCCCTCTTCCTGTTTTCCTTCTCTGTTTCAGTCTCCCTCTGCCTGTCTGCTCCAAGGACCCTTGACATTGGATGCAGGGTCCACTTTAAGGCCAAGAGCATCTCCTTTGGGACCTTCCCCTGAGTTATATCAGCAAAGATCCTTTTTTTCCAAAGCAAGTCACATTTACAAGGTCTGAGGGTTAGAGCTTGGGGCCACCGTTCACTCTACTGCAGCTAGCTTCTGCCTGTCACCACGGGTTCCAACTATATTTTTCATGACTGAGCCACCCTGGGTTGCTGGGACTGCAACTTAGCAAATAACAATCCCAGGGCTTCCTCACCAATTTCCCTTGTGAGACTTTTCAAGCAGGGTTCCCTAGAGGCTGACTAAAAATACAAGATGGTGGGGGGGGGGTGTCCCGGTGTCACTTTCCTGCTCTCTCCTGCTCTCCTCCTGAAGCAAAACAAGTGCTCCAGCACCAACCCTCCCCAAAGCCCAAGTCACAGCCTAAGTAGCCAGTGGTACCCGTCTCCTGTTCCAACTCAGCTGCAGGAGATTCCTCTGGGCTTGGTCTGCAGCCCCATTTGCGTGGATTACAGGCACGCTTGTTCTGCAGTGTCAATGCCACTTGCATCAGGAGTAGAACTTGTAGCCTGTACTGTATAGCACACAGGAAGTGGTGGCACCTGTAATCCCAGCACTGGGGAGGTTGAGACAGGATGATCACTAGAAGTCTGAGCTATGTAGTAAGACCTTGTGCCAAAGAAATAAAGAAAACACATGTTCGCTGCGCTGTCTTCCCCATCATGCATGGGGCATTTCCCAGAAATCTCGGTGGATGCCCAAGATCACAGGGAGTACCCAACCCTCCTCATGCTCTTTTGCTCTGTATATTCAGGCTTAGATAAAGCATAATTTATGAATGAGGTATGAGATTGACAACATTAATTAGCAATAAAAAATTAGCAACATTAAGTAATAATAAAACTGAACAATGATAATAAGATCTTGCAATAACAGTTATATGAATGTGATCTCTTCCTTGAATCAAGAGAGGTACTAATAGCTTTGGGGCACCTGTAGCGGAAGCCCTGGAAAGTGGCACCACAGGTACGAGGGAGCATGGCACAAAAAGCAGCCGCTCAGTGAGCAGAATGGAATGTAAGCAGGCTGTGCAGCATCAGACAAAGGGTCCTAGCATGACAAAATCAAACTCTTTTCCAAAATAGCATCAAGTGACCAACATCAATTATAAGAGCACAAGTCCCCTGGGCCCTACAGACTGCCCTTGGCCTCCGTTTGCTTGCTTTCCCTTGAGCCATGTCACCCCCAGCCTGTGGGCCTCACCCAGTTTGTGTAGCAGCAGTGGCTTCGGCCTCTGGGAGGGGTCATGCTCCTTGCAGGTCTAAGCTCTTGGCTCTGCCACAGGCTTTGAGTTGGTATCTTTTCTTGCCTTCCCAAGGCATGGAATCTCGGGGTATCCCTGGGACTTCTGTATCCCACTCTTTATCCAGTAATCCAGGCTGGCAGCAAGATGGCAGCAAGGCCACAGGTGGGAGGGCTGGAGGGAATCCAGATGCATCACCTGAAGTCACTCATCCCAGGCAGCCTGAGCAGCCACCTTGACCGGCAGGCCACCTGGCCATGGTACACCAGGTGACACACTGTGCAGCCTCAGAGAGGGCAGTGAGGCTCCTTCCACACCTGCACAGCCTACCCATGGAGAGGAGCCAGCTGGAGAGTCCCAGCGAAGGCATTACAGTGCTGGCCGCCCTACTGTGCTGTGGCCCTGTTGGCACCTTTTCATCATAGCACTCCTGCCCCCAGATCACACTCCCTGCAGGCTTATCCCTGCCAGCTGCTGAGAGCGGCCTTTCCTGAAGACCTGGGACTCCACTGACCAGTGAGTCTGGACCTGGAGCTCCCCTCGCTGGCCCTTCTTGTCATGCACAGTAGCTCAGGACCCTGCTCATCTGACTCCTTTCTTACATAGGGTATCTCCATGGAAGTCCACTCGATGGCTCTGCATCCTTGTTCCCTGCCCATTTTCACCCACAGAGGGCTGTTCCCCACTGACATCTTGCACCTTTGATCCCAGCTCAGCATCTGCTTCTGGGCAGGCCCAGATTAACACAGCAGACAACTGGTAAACCCCAAGTGGCAGAATGAAAAGTTGCATATCCTTTGAAAGCCACCAGGTGCATCTTCCCAAATGCTAGGGCTTAAATCACGCTCTACCTCTTTCCTAAAACCTTCTCTTGGCCATTGTTGAAACTACATGCATTTCAACCAAGAGGCTCTTTCATGCTCACAGTGACCTGGGCTTTCCTGTTATTATTCATGTTGGCTAATTGCAGCTGAGCCCCACTTCCCACCTCACCCCTGCCCTGCCCTGCCCCTTCCCACCATATTTTCCAAACTGTGTTGAAGGGAATGGAAGAGGAAGACTTGTTTTTGGGAGATGATGCCCAGAAAAAGAGAGAAGAACTGATTCTTCAGTACCCCATCTCCCGAGGAGCCATTCACAGCTGGGACAACCTGGAGAAGGTGGGTCACAGCTTTTACTAGGAGGACCTGGCCAGGGACCCCCTATCATGGCCTCAGCACCAAGGAAAGAGTCTTTTTCCAGGCATGGAGAGCTGTATCACAGCTCTTCGCTCCTCTGGACATCTCCTCATAACCTTAACTCCAGGCTGTGCAGTCAGGAGACCTGAGTTTGAAACCTGTATCCAGTGCCTGTTATTGAAATCATTTGGGACCCTAGCTGTAGCTTCTGTGATCCTCAGTTTCCTTGTCTTAAAGGCAGATATAATTGCTTTTACCACACTGCTGCTGTGGGGATTAAAGGAAATGATAAAAAAGAGATCCTTAATTCCATGTACAAAGGAATAATACATACCATGAAATATATGCCCCTTTTTATAATGACCCATGGTTCTGATCAGGGCCTCCATGTGTGCTTGGGCAGGTTGCAGCTGTCTTAGACGACATATCATAGTCAAGATAGTTTAAGCCATAGAAATCCATCACCTCACAGTCCTGGAGGCTAATACAAGATCAAGACCACAAGGGCAGTTTTTCAAGTCACAGATATGTTCGCATCCATACAGCCAGAGCGTCGGCACTGGTTGTGGTTCTGAGTATGGAGTGGATGCAGATACTGGAGCTGTGCACCCTGACTTTGGAGTGGGCAGGCCCCTAGCTTCCCATGTCCTTTTCCACTGGGCTGCTGTTGTCCCCTCCCCTCCACCAGGACTCACCTTGTCTTGTAGACTGGTCCTGTGTCTGCTGCTAACGCTATTCCTGGGTTTCAAGTTTTTAGCCAGGCACAGTGTCCCTGGAGGTGTCCCTTTCCATGACGTCAGGGCCCCTACTCATCTCTGATTCACCCACTCACACTCCAGGATATGTTGCCACTCTCTGCTTCAAACTATCGGAGGGTCAGGGTATGAGTTCACTTGGATTTTGCCACGGCATAGGTAGCCGTGGTGCCTGGGGCACCTGTAGTCTCATGGTGCTGACGCAGCCTGAGTTTCTACATGCCTCTTACCAGCAGACTGCCCTAGTTTCTCCTTGTCATGCACAGAGTTTTCCTCTCAAGGAATAGGCAGGAATACTGTAGCACTGTTTGTGAAGACCTACTGTGTGCCATAGTCTACACTAGGTGGTGCAGGCTGGACTGTACACTTCTGGAATTATATCCTGGGACTCTGATCTCTAGTCCCCTGGAATGTGATTGAATTTGGAGACAGGGCCTCTAAAGTGGTGATTAAGTGAAAATGGGGTCTTTGGGTAGGACCTACTCCACATGACTTAGGTCCTTATAAGAAGAGGACATGAGGATGCAGACACACACAGGAAGGAGATGCCACCTGCAAGCTAAACAGAGAGGTCTCAGGAAGGATCAGCCCTGTGGACACTTAGGGCTGGGACTCAGTCTCCAGGATGTGGGACAATGACTGCTGAAGGAGTCACCTGGCTTCAGGGCTTGATAGGAAGTAGACATATCGGGCTTTTTGATAAAGTTGTCACCTAGTCTTCACAATCCCCTCTGAGATAGGGACCGTGTTCCATCTTTAAGATGGGGACATAGGCCCACGCCTTCTGGCTGTACTTCCCCCTCTTCCTCCTCTAGGCCTGGCACATAGTAGGAGACTGTGTGTCTCACCCATAGTCATGCTCTACCTCCCCTGAAGTGTCATCTGGTCACAATGCTCCAACTCTGCACTGGAGGCTGCAGATGCTGCCCAAAGTATAGTAACCTTTAGATATCTGTGGGGATTATTTCCAGGACCTCCTCAGACCCTAAACCCCAAGGACTGGAGCTGGGGAGATAGCTCAGCAGTATAAATAAGCACCTTCCTGGTAAGCAGAGGGTCCTAAGTTCAATTCTTGGCACTGGGAAAAATAATCAAAGGACCAGAGGGTGGAGCGGTAGTACATGTGTATAACCCACACATACCCTTCTGTACATTTCAGATAGGCTCTCTGGGATTTATGATACCTACACCAGTAGAAAGGTCATGTATGTAACTGTTTTGTATGGTTTAGGGAGTAATGACAGCAAAAAGATTTTTCACATGTTCAGTGTGGACAAATTTTGGTTGTTTGAATCTTGGGATGTGAAACGCATGGATTCAAAAGCCAACTGTACTGCGTCACCTGATATAGAAAGAAAAAGAAGGAAGAAAAGATAGGAAAAAGAAGAAAGGTATAAATGAGAAATGGATAACAGATGATTTGGGTAGATGGGTAATGGGTAATAGGGACAGAAGAAATAGATTAATATGAAAGAGAGAGAGAGAGAGGAAGAAGGAGGAGGAGGAAGAGGAAGGAGCTGGCGCTGTGCGAGCAGCCAGGCTCTCCTCCATCCTCACAGCAGCCCACCCTGCCCTGCCCTGTCCCCCCAGATCTGGCATCACTCCTTCTATCAGGTGCTCCACGTGCCCCCTGAAGAGCATCCGCTGCTGATGACTGAGCCACCTTTAAACTCAACATCCACCAAAGAGAGAGCATGCCAGGTAAAGGGCCAGGAGAGTGAAGGGTGGGTGGGTCCAGGAGCCCAGAGTCCCTGTACAGATAGCAGAGTCCTCCCAGCGGCTGGAGTGGGGCCCAGTGGGGTGGGCACCGCAGAAGTCCCTGCTGGCTGCCGGCACACTCACATTACCCGGATCTCCTAACGAGGGTGCTGATGGGCTAACTAAGCTGCAGCGAGGCGCATCCATCTGGCCCAGCGCCCCGGAGCCTAGTGCTGTCTCCTGCATTGAACAGCAACCTGAAGGGTAGGCCCAGGCCAAGATGCCCCTGCATGTGGCACAGCATGCCCAGGGTGAGATGCTGGCCTGGTGAAAGGAAGTCCAAAGTGCCAGACTTGCCCACAACAGGACACAGCAAAACACCCACTGTCCACAAGGCCCTCAGGAGCTGGAGAAAGACCAAGGGAAAGGTCACCCTCACCCCAGGAGCACAGTGCTCCTCGCCGTATGGACAGAAAGGAGCACTAGGTGTGTACATGAGCAGGAGGAACTGGCTTGTGCGGCTTCTGCCGTCACAACTGGAAACCCAGGAGAGCAATAACACAGCCTCTGGTCTGAAGGCCAAGAAGAGCGACCACCCAGTTTAAGCCTGAAGGCCAGAACTTCTCTGTCCTAAATCTGAGCTCAGACAAGGTTGACCTCCCCCAGGCCCCACTCTTCTCAGAGAATGCGCCAGCCGGCAAGGTCACCCACTTCCCTCAGCCCCCTGACCCAACGTTGGCCTTACGCAGAAACACTCTGTGGACACACTGCTGTAATTAATGCTTGCCGAAATGTCTGCATCTGCAGAGCCTGGGCAGGCCAATCTATGGAATTCACCATGGCAGCAGCCATGGGATGGGCACATGTCTGCCTCTCCCTGTGTACCCCTCCTTTCCCTGGGCTACTGCATGCCTCTCTACCCCAGATCCACCCTGCTTATGTCGGGCCAGCAGAAGACCAGAAGAACATCTGTCTAGGCTTCTGCAGAAGTTGATAAGAAAATTCTACTCATGGCAGCTCACTTCTTAGAGAAAGAAGTATGGCGGCTAGGGAGACAGCTCAGCAGCTTAGACACCTGCCTGGCAAGTGCAAGGTCCTGAGTTCAATCGCTGGTACAAAAAAATTGCTAACTTGGTTGCTGCATCATGCCAAGGCTGATAACAAGGCCGTTGTCACCTTAAGTCCTAGAGAGCAGTGGTGGTCACCCAGAGAGGGGAGCCTCACGCAGGGACCCTGCTAAAAGCGAACAGGGATGTCAGAGCCCTACCTCCCAGACAGCGGTCCAGCAAGGATCTGGCATCCCTGTCTCTTTCTGGTACCTCTATGAATAGGTACCAGAAGACCTCCCAGGAGAACTACCCAGGATTCCACCCAGATGGAGGGCAGTGAGGGCTCGGCCTACACTTCTCCCTCATGCAGCGCCCACTCGGTGGGGTGCCTGTCCTCAGCAGCACCCTTCTGTATAGCTGCTTGACTGCCATAGTCCCAGGAGTGAACAACTGAGGGATTCGGGATGCAGTTTCCTCTTGGAAGATATCTCAGTGTTGACAGAAGTTAGAGGTCCAGGTCTCAGAAAAGACACTGCCAATGTACCAAGAAAGGCCTGGCCCTGGGGCCCCTGGTTCTGGCCCCAGCTCCACTAGTGCCTGTGATGTTAGGTAGCTCAGTGGCCCTCCATCAGCCTTGGCTTCCTTAACAGTAGACTAATCACGGAACCTTCCTGGGGTTGTGGTGAGGATGGAATATGAATGAATGTCTAAAAGCCCCAGATCTTCCTCCATGTTGAGCCTTCAGGAAATGCCACCCTTCCTGTCTGGGGCCTGACTTTCCTCATCTGGGTAGCAAGTGTTGATTGTGGGAACCCCAAGACCCTCCAGACCCTCCAAGCGCTGGGACCTGTGGGCTCCACAGTGCACGGCAAGGGCTGAAACTGGGCAGGACTCTGGCTCCATCACAAAAGCTGTCCTCCCATCAGGAGCGCCACACTCGCACACCCCTCACCTGTAGATGCCCACTGTGGGGTCTTCAGCTTGGGGTACATAAAGGCACTGCAGGTCACCGTGAGCGGGTCTTCAGATGTGTTGGCTCTTCTGGGTCAGTCCCCAAGCCCAGCTTGAATGCTGCCCAGTGATCCAGTTATGTATCTTACAAGCAACATGTTCAAGGAGGCATCCAGCCATGCATGATATCAGTTTCTAAAATATGCTATCTGGGGCCCATCTTGAGCTTCTGTCTGAGGCCAATCAGTGCCCCATTGAGCAGCTGAAGAAGTCGGTCTCCCCCTGTGAGACACTCAAGCTCTGAGGCCACAGTGCCCATGCCAATCTTTCTGGGGCCAGGTGCCAGACACACAGGAGACAGCCCCCCAGCCGGGAGCCCAGGAAATAGAACTCCTATGAGGGAGCCTGTGAAACCCCCCTGTAGGGCTGCTTATTGCCACAGCACCTGGGCGCAGGTCTCTGTGTGGGCCAACTGGCACCCCCTGCTCTTACTTACAGTGCAAGCAGAAGAGTACTACCCTTTTCCTAGCTGAGTAGCTAGAAAAGTGACTCCAATGACCTCAACAGCTGAAGCGATCCTCAGGTCCCATGAAAGACAGCATGATGTTCTCATAGGTGTCGTAGTGAACCTCCAAGCGGCAAAGCCCTGCTGCCAGCCACCTGTGCTTGGTCCTCTCTGCCACCTGCGGACTCATATTTTTGCCTGTGGGTCTCCTATGCACAAAGTGGGTGTCATGTACCTGGGCAGGCAAAGCCAGGTGCAGCGCACCTGGTCACTCCTCTGATGCTGGTGTCCAGTTGGCACCCAAACTGTGCTTCTGGAATGGACAAGGCCTGAACAAGATGTCCAGCGTGTAATTACCACATGGGAGTCATTAGCTGTGGTTGCCTCTGTCATCATGAAAGACAGCTCCTTCCAAAACAAAGGGTGGCAGATTTTATGGCACTGAACACCTCTCAGCAGCAGAAGGAAGAATGTGTCCTTGCAGGACAGCTGTGAGCCCACAGAGGCCTCTGGTCAAGAAGCAGTACTAACTAGCGAGCCTTTCTGGTGCCCTAATCCAGCAAGTTCACATGGTCCCAGGAGCCCCCCACCCCAGGTGGTGAGCCCATTTCACAGACTAGGTAACACAGCCCAGTAGTGGTTATGGCAGAGGCAGCTGGAGGGGGCTGTGCCTTTGGTCTGGCCCAGAGGGCTAGCACCTGTTGCAGGAGGGACCGAGGCTGACCTGGAGCAGTGAGCTGGAGCCTTGCCTGCTCTGTCTGCACCTCTGGCTGCCAGCTGCTAATGTTCCTCCCTAGATCCTGTTCGAGACCTTCAATGTACCTGCCCTGTCCTTAATCAATCAAGGAGTCCTTTCTCTATATGGTGCTGGCCAAACTTCTGGTGAGTAGTCCCGTGGGAGCCCCGCCCATGCATCCTGTCCCTGTGACTGGTGTCTGGTGATGCGCTATAGCATGCTACTCAGTGCCACCCTGACAAATACTCAAAGACAGAGGTCCCACTCCCTGGCCCCTTTGTTGATTCCCTCTCCTTTCATTCCTTCTGGTTAAATTCACCCCTCCCCGACCTGTGCTCTTTAACAGCTTTACCGATATGGAATTGACAGACAATAAACTGCACAGTTCTCACCAAACCATCACAACCGATATTAGGAACCTACCCGTTGCTCCTGAAGTTTCCACTCCTCCCCTTTCTGCCTGTCCCAATAGAGGAGTTTGCATTTTCCAGAATGGTGTATAAAGGGAGCTGTGAGGCAAGTGCTCTATTTTGTGTGTCTCTTTCTGCTGTGCATAATTATTTGGAGATTCATCTGTGCTGTTGTTTGTATCAATAGTTCATTTCTTTTTATTACTGAGTAGTGTTCTGCTTTATGAATGCACCGTGCTTTGTCTATTCATCCATGAATGGCTATTTGGGTCATTTCCAGTTTGGGGCTATTATAAATAGAGTTGCAGTGGACATCCGTGTGCGAGTCTTTGAATGGTTATATGCTCTCATTTCTTTGGGGTAATTACCTAGAAAGGAAATGGCTTGGTCTTATGACAGATGTATGCTTAACTTTTTTTAAAAAAAATATCTGCCTCACTGGAAGCTGAGGTAGTTGCACCATTTTGCACTCCCACAGCCGTGGGGAGAGCTCCAGTTCTTCCACGCCTTCCCTCACTTGTGTGGTCACCCTGCTTCCTAGCCATTCCAGGAGGAGAGTAGTAAGGCCTTCCTGGGACTCTATTCACTGAACCCCAGTGACCAATGATGTTGAACATGGTTTCTTGTGCTTTTTACTACGCATGTGTATTCATCACTTTCTTCTCACTGGGATAAAACCCCTGAAGTGCACAACTTGATGGAGGTTTATTTTGAATCATGGGTTCAGCCCATGGTCCGCAGGCTCCAAAGCACAAGCAGCATGGTGAAGGGTATGGCAAACAGGAGCAGAGAGACAAGGGAGGAACCAGGGCCGGGAGCAGACCACCTGCACCCAGACCCCACCTCCTGAAGGCACAGTCAGCCGGGAACTCACCGGTGGACAGACCCACCCGTGAGTGTAGTGTTCCACCGTCCAATCACTCTCCAAACACACATGATTTTTCTTTTTTTCTACTTTTAAGGAAGGGTCTACAGTGTTTTCAGGGTCTCACTACTAGATCAGACTCATAGTGATCCACCTGTTTACAGCCTCCCAAGAGCTGGGATTACAGGTGAGCGGCTCCACACCCAGTCTCAATTGCCATCTCGGTGTGCCCTGAGGGCAGGGCCAGCTCAGAAGGCTAGGGCTGGAACCCTTGGCCCCTGCTTCTGCTTTTCTGCTTTCAGGTGCTTTAATCCTCTGAGCTATTTTTTTTTTTTTTCCCAGACCCGAGGACTGAATTCAGGCCCTTGAGCTTGCCAGGCAAGCACTTATTCTACTATTCTACTCAGCTATCTCCCCAGCCCCCCACTGAGCTATTTGGCTGGCCCTTAAACACATACGACTTTTTTTTTTTTGGCAGGATACAGGTTCAAATTCACAACCTTGTACTTGCCAGGCAAGATTCTTTTTTTTTTTTTTTTTTTTTTTTTTTGTGGTATGGGGGATTGAACTCAGGACCCTGTGCTTGTCAGGCAAGCACTTATTCTACTGAGCTATTTTTCTGGCCCCAAACACACATGACTTTGGTGGGGGATCTAAACCATAGCAGCATATATCTACTTCAACAAAGTAGTCCTTTCAGTGCTTTGCCAAGTGCATCTAGATGTCCTATCCTCTTTTTCTTTTCTTGATTCAATTCTTCCAGCCAGTGCACCTTTCCACAGCTTCACTTCCCATTCTCTGCATGGTGTCCTTGGAAGAGCAGAACCTTTAAGTTCCATAAAACTTTATTTTTTCCCCTTTGGGGTCATGCCTTTAATATCATATCTAATAAAAAGATGTGGAAACAATGCTTTCTGGCTATATTTTGTGTTAGGTGGTTTTCCTTTGCTGTCACAAATGACCTGGGAAATTTAATTTAAAGCAGGAAGAGTTTATAGTTTGGCTTGTAGTTGGAGAGGGTTTAATCCACAATTGATGGGCTGCATTGCTTTTAGGCCTACAGCGAGGCAGAGCATTGGCATGGAAGGGCATGGCAAGGACAGCTGTTCCTTTCATGGTTGTGAGAGAGCAAGGAAGGGACCTAGGACAAGATAAACCTATGAAAGACCCACTTCCTCCTGTCCCCATCGACCTTCTTCCTCCTGCCACACCCTGCCTACAAAACCTTCCAAGAGCCTGCTAAGCTCTTACTCATCCATAAATGAATTAAGTCATCAATGATTCCACAACCTCATGACTCAATCCCCTACCTCCCAGGCCATAGCTCAGAGCACTGCTGCCCTGAGGACCAAGCCTTTGGTGAATGAGCTTTTGAGAGACACTCTAGACCTCAACCATAAGAGTCTTCTTCAAGGCCTCTGATAGAGTTTTAGATTCACACAACTGCATGATGTATTCTGAATCAACTTTTGTGTATGGCATAAGGCCGAAATGAAGGTTTTGTGTTTGTGTGTGTGCATGCCTTCTTGTTCTGATGGTGTCTATTGGAAAGGTCTCTCTTCATTGAAATGCCTTTGTATACATTTAAAATCTGTCTTCCACATCCCTGTGGTTTGCTCCTGTGCTCCCTGTCCGGTTCTACCTATCCTCTTAACTTCAGGTTGATACCACTTTGCCTTGGTTATTGTAACTTATAAAGAGTCTTAAGGTAATATTAGTGGTATCACTTTGGTCTTCTGGTTTTGAAAAATATCTTTTTTAAAGGACCTATTTTAAGTCCTTTATATCTCCTCCTAGGGTTTTTAGAATCTATTTTCTAAAACAAAAACAAAATAGCCCCCCTCAAAGTTCTTAAACCCTCTCTGGGCTTTGGGATTGTGCCAAGCATGGACAGCACAGTTTGGAGGGAACTGACTTCCTGAGAAAGTTTGGTCTTGGCCCAGGAAATAGCTCGGTAGCAGAAAGACCTGCCTGGCAAGTGTAAGGTCCTGAGTTCAATCCCTGGTACCAAAAAATAGAGAAACATTTAGTCTTCCAAGTAGTAATTGAGAGTATGATGCATTTGTTAGGCTTGTCCTGTTCTTTTAGCATTGCTGTTATTCACAGCACAGAGGTAATATATATCTCCTGTCCAGTTTATCTCTAAGTATTTCATACATTTTGATGCTATTATAAATGGTAGAGAGGGAGAGGGAGAGGGAGAGGGAGAGGGAGAGGGTGAGGGAGAGGGAGAGGGAGAGGAGAGAGAGAGTGTGAGAGTGTTTGCTTGGTTTTTGTGGTGCTGGGGATCAAACCCATGGCCCTGTGTGCATGGTAAGTGCTCTATCACTGAGGTATGATGCCAGCCCCTACAATTTATTTTTGTATGTTCATATTATATCTCAATTCTTAAATTATTTTTGTAGATTTCATAGGCTTTATTACTTAGGCAATAAAATTGTCTACACAAATGTGGCTTTTCAAATTGGATTTTTAAAAAAAATTTTCTCACCTGATTCATAGATTTCATTGTAGAATTCTGCATCTAATCAATAAAGTCAGAAGTCCTTACCTTGTTCCTGTTCTCAGAGAGAAGTCAGTCTTTTTTTTTTTTTTTTTTTGGTGGGGCCACGGTTTGAACTCATGACCTTGCTCTTGCCAGGCAGGCACTTGTGCCATGGAGCTATCTCCCCAGCCCTGAGAAGGCAGTCTTTTAAAAAATATTCACATATTTATTTGAAACAGGGTCTTGCTATGCAGTTCAGACTCCTAGTGATCCTTCTGTTTTCTGCCTCTCCCTCCCTGAGATTATAGATGTGCACCATCAAGCCTAGTCTCAGAGGCCACCTCAGCATGGCCAGGGTTCTGGGCCATGCATGGCATGCAGTACCAGGGTTTGAACTCAGGACCTTGCACTTGCCAGGCAGGTGCTTAGACTGTCAAGATATCTCCCCAGCCTGAGAAATCAGTCTTTTTTTTTTTTTGGCTTTTTGAGACAGGGTCTCACTGTGCAGTTGAGGCTGGCTTTGAGCTCACTTTTGTAGCCCAGGCTGGTCTCGAACTCGCAGCGATCCTCCTGCCTCAGCCTCCCAAGTGCTGGGATTACAGGCGTGAGCCACCACGCCCGGCTGAGAAATCAGTCTTAAAACATTAAGTACCTTTGTTGCCTGTGGTTTTTCAGAGATGTCTATATCAATTTAAAGAAGTTCTCCTGCATTCTTAGTTGGCTGAGAAATTTTTAAAAAATTAATCATATACGTTGGCTATTGCCAACTGCACTTTCTATGTGTTCCTTTTAAATGTATTTAGGACAGGGCCTAGAGGGTCTCACTACCTAGATCAGATTTGTAGAGATTCTCCTGTTTTCAGCCTCCCAAGTGCTGGGATTACAGGCATGCACCACCATGTCTAGTCTCAATTGCTGTCTCAGTGAGTCCTGGTGGTGGGGCTGACATGGTGTCTTAGTTACTTTGTACTCGTTGCTGGGACACATACGCAACACATAAGATGAAAGAAGGAAAGGTTTATTTAGCTCACAGTTACTGAAGGTTTCAGTCCATATTTGGCTGGCTCCAAGGCAGAGTGGAACAGAGCAGAGAGCATCCAGTTCATGGTGGCAGAACAGCAACAAAATGGTGACAGAGGCAGCAGAGCAACAGCTCTAGTCTGTCTCTCTGTCTCTTTATATTCCAATCAGGCTCTCTGCCTTAGGATATCTGTGCTAGACCACACCCATAGTCTCAGCTGTACTCAGACCCAGACCAATAATCCCATCAGTATTAAAACACATAATACCAGGTATTATGGATCGAGTCTCAAACTCTAGATCAGTACTAAATCACATAATCCCAGTGACTCATGAGTCAAGTCTCAATCTATAGAAGTCTCTGCCCCATGACTGCATGAGGCTATGGGGGGACAACTAGACATAAACCATAACACGTTGGCATGCTGGGGATCGACTTTCTGTGTTTATTGATGTAGTTGTATAGATTTCCTTTTCTTAATATGATGGATTACATAATTTGATTTAAAGCTACCTTGCATTCTAGAGGTGAAGCCCATATTGTTATGCCATATTGTCTTTTATGTACTATTGTTGAAATCTACTTGCCAAAATTTTATTCTGATATGAGTTCATTTTTTTCGTATCCTCCTGAGCATTGGTTATTATTTTTAAAATAGTTATTCTAAATGTGATAGTATGCCATCTTTTTAAAGTTCTGATTTATATTTCCCAAATGGATATCCATATTTTTCACATTTTTATTGGCTGTTTTATATTTTCTTTCTTTCTTTTCTTTTTCTTTTTTCTTTCTTTTTTTTTTTTTTTTTTTTTTTTTTTTTTTTTTTTTTTTTTTTTTTTTTTTTTTTTTTTTTTTTTTTTTTTTTTTTTTTTTTTTTTTTTTTTTTTTTTTTTTTTTTTTTTTTTTTTTTTTTTTTTTTTTTGAGACAGGGTCTCGCTATGCAGTTCAGGTATTTTCTTTCTAATTAGTTTGTTTCTTCTAATTTTATCAAATGGTTTGTCATTTGTATTTTTTTTTTTTTTGAGAAACATCTATGAATATGATAAGCCATTTTTATACTGGGTGATTTATTTGATTGTTAGATTTTTTTTAATTGCCTACAAATTCTGGATATTAATCTTTTGTCAGATAAATAGTTTGCAAATAAAAAAAAATTGTTCTGAAGTTTTGTGTCTAAGTTCATGAATGATTATAACCAGGTCTTTCTTCCTTCCTTCCTTCCTTTCTTTCTTTCTTTCTTTCTCTCTCTCTCTCTCTTTCTTTCTTTCTTTCTCTTCTCTCTTTCTTTTCTCTCTTTCTCTCTCTCACTTCTTTCTCATGCCCCTGCCTCCCTTCCTTCCTCTTTCCCTCCCTCTCTCCCTTTCTTTTTGTGGTGCTAGGAATTGAGGCCAGTACCTTTGCATTCAGCTACTCTCTCCAGGTCTTTTTGATTTTTTGTTGTTCTTGTTTTAAGACAGGTTCTTCCAAAGTTTCCCAGGCTTGAGACCCTCCTTCCTCAGTCTCCCAAAGTGTCACAATTATAGGTGTGTGCCGTGACACTTAACGCACTTTCTTCTCTTATATGGTGTCCTCTCTTTTGGGGCTACTGCTCATTGTTGCCTGGTGTCTAGTATCTTGGAAAAAAAAAACACATTTTGTTCTCTCTCTTAATTGTGGGTGGGAGAGAAGCCCCTCCCGATCTCCAAGGCAGCTCGGGTGGGAGGTCCTTTGGACTCAGCATGCTTCATTGAAGTTTTCAGGTTTTGCTCACTGAGGTGAAAGGAGCCAACTACCCAGACTCCAGTGGACCTGAGACAGCCTCCAAAACTTCTGTGTCACACAAAATAAGACCGGGTGTTTCTATTCTTGTGTCCCCTCCTTTTGTACTATCACATTCTGCTGTACTTGATAACTGCAGCATTTTTGTCCTTTACTGGACTCAGACCTTCCCACACTTCAGTGCCATCCAGAGAATCTCAGGGATTCAAGGGACAGTTATTGCTAATGTCTGCATATTAAGTTTAATAAGAAAATCCTCTGGCTTTCCTCCCAAATAGTAGTTCCCTTTCCCTCAGTTAGCCCAGACCCTTTGTCTTCTCCACTCATGCTCAGACCCTGTGCCATTTCACTTCCTCTTCCTGCAGATTGACAGTTGGTCAGTGATGTCAGACTCTACTCAATGATGCCACCACGTTCTCTTACCTAGGAACAACCATTGAATCTGGAGACGGAATGACATACTTTGTGCCCATCAGTGATGGCTGTCCTTTGCACCAGTCGACCTTCCAGCTGGATATAGCTGGACAAGACCTGACCTTGTACCTCCTGCAGCTACTGGCAGAGAAGGGGAACAGGTTGGTAGGCACAGGTAAGATACTGCTTTTCTTAGCCAGTCGAATCAGTGCTTGGATATGAGTTTTTCATAATGGTATCAACTCCAGCCCTCAATTTGCAAAGCTGAGGCTACTATACCATTGTCCAAACTCCAAAAACAATGCTGTCCACACTTAGAGGCACTTGAATTCTTCACAATGATAAGGAAGGCAATTGCAGTGTTGGCAAAGAGGGTCATAGTGAAGATAGCAATGTCGATAGGGGATTTAGCTTCTGATAGCAGTGATGGGAGAACAGGGAGGAGATGATAGGGAGGAAGATTTAGCAATGATAATGGTGGTGATGGCGAGGATGATGGGGGGTGTCCATGGTGATGATGATGATGGTAATGGTCAGCTAGGCTTTGCAGCAAGCTTCATCTGTGTAGAACACTGAGCCAAGTGAACACTTCACATTCATTCTCTTGTTGCTTCTCACTATAACTCTATGAGAGGAATAATTATTTCTACTGTGAGAAGAGACCTAGGAAGGCTAGAAGGTTTGACAAATGTCCCGTAAGTAGTAATGTATTAGCTCTGGTATGTGAACTCAAGGAGTTCAGACAAGGCAGTGCCTGTCTCTCCTTGTGCCTAGGTCCTAGACTAGATTTCCAACTTGTATGGTACCCAGTCCCAGTAAGCCTACAACCCTACACTAGACTTTCTGGGCTCCCCAGGAAAGAAATCTGTGGCAAAACCCAAGCAAAGCACAGAACCCTAAAGAATAATAGCAATTAGGGAGCAAAGTTACCACATGTCATTGACACCTTACATATAACAAAGTCTATGGGAGCATTATTTTATCCTGTCTGTACAGTAGCTCAGAATGGGACAGTCAGCCCTAATCTTGAAAAGGAAGACCAGAATTGAAATAACACTGAGTTACCATCTCACTCCAGAAAGAATGGCTGCCATAAAGAGATCAACCAACAACAAATGTTGGAGAGGCTGTGGGGAAAGAGGAACCCTTCTCCACTGCTGGTGGTAATGTAGACTGATGTAACCATATGGAAAGCAGTGTGGAGACTCCCTAAAAAAACTAGGGCTGGAAATCCCATTCAATCCAGCTATCTCCCTACTGGGAATTTTCCTAGAAGAACTGAAAACATCATATAGTGGTATTTGTGCACTTATGTATATAGCAGCACAATCTGTGATATCCAAAATCTTGGAAGCAACCAAAATGCCCATTGCCTTAAGAATGGATGAAAAGATGTAATGTTTTTGTATAATGGAGTATTACTCAGCTATAAAGAATGATAAACTCAAAGCCTTCATATATAAGTGGATGTATCTTGAACATATACTCGTAAGTGAAGGAAACCAGACCTACACATGTAAATATCATACAGTCTCCCTAATGTAAGAACTCAAAAGAAGAAATAAAAATGAAAAAGTATAATATAGTTAAATGGAAAGTGAGAATTTAAGGATCAGACAATAAAGAGAGAACTAGGAGAAAAATTAGGAAACATGGTGGGGCAAAACCATTCACTTATATACAAAAGAGGGTTAAGTCAATGGTCCTAAAAATCTCCAACAGTTTCTGAAACTAGAAGGTAATTGGTAGAATTTACACCCTGACTAACTATATGTACTGATATCTGTGAACTAAGCAAATGCACTGAGGATAGCAATGTGTAATACTAACACCTGCTTGGAATACCTATCACTCTGGTCTTCTAATTGGGCGCTGATTCTAATGTCATATCAATTATTTCTATACTCTCTCTCAAGTAAATGTTTAAAAATAAAAAGAAAGAAAGAAATGAAAAGTAATAAAAGAGACTGAAACAAAGAAAAAAGGCAATAGAAGTGTAGTGCTGCAATTTTGTTAATGGTTAAGTTCCTAAATCTCTGTGTAACAATGCTCAATTTTTTTTCTTATTCCATAGGGATGGAAAGTTTTGTATATCCACAATTGATGGAAAATACATGTTTCATGTTATGTCTAAGGCATTTGATATTCAAAAAGACAGTGATGTTAAGCTCAAGTGCCTATGTTATAGGGAATATCATTAAGCTTCTCTTCTGAAGGGGTAGCAACTTAAGTTGGCAGACCAAATGATTAAAGAAAAAGAAAGGATACAAGAGTAACCAATATTTTGGCTCTAGCCCTTCAAGGTCAGTGAGGACTCAGGACCTAAGAGAACCTGTACTGTGACATCCTATAACTCAGTGGAGTCCCAAATTTTCTGTTCAAGGAGATTATGGGGCCACAGAGGAAAGGGATCAATGATGTCTAGTGTGTCTAAGGAGAGTCACCTAGAGAGCAAACATTCTTTCAGGCTTTCACAGAGAACAATCTGGTCAAGCAATGGCTGTGATTCATGCAGATGGCTGATACTGACAAAAATTCTGCAAACCACACTAGTTTCAGGGAAATTTTTCTAGGAGATTTGACTGACCTTGTCAGATACAAAAGTCACATTTTTTTTTTGTTATATAGGTCTTGCTTTATCTTGGTCTTAACCACCCAGCAGAAAAGTCTAACCATGAGGTATAAAAAGGAAAGCCATACTAATATGCTAAGTTGTAAAAGTCACGTCAACAGCTTCTGATAATGCCAGATTAGTTGATAATTCACTACTGTTTTGGACTATTAGACTATATATACAGTCAATTTATCTTTGTGCAATGAAAAGAAAGATCTGTACTAATGATCTTTAGACAAGATATCATGTCTGCATCCTACATTCTGAACAACTGTGATGAAGACAATAATATACAATGTATTAATTATTGTAAAAAGTAAATAAAAAAAGAAAATGAAGACAAGGAAGGTCTGACAGGATAACTAATTCACCTATATCTAGGTCTTTAGTGAATGGCAGAGGCGGGACTATACTCAAATTTGTCTCCTGGAAGTCAAACTAGGTGACAAATGGGGAAATATCAGGAGATTTCAGTGTCTCAGAAGCCAGGGGAAGAGCAGGGAGTGGTTAACAGCCTCAGCTGCTGGACAACAAGGAGGAATGCATGTTCTCAGGGCTTTGGAACTGGAGGATGGACATACTTGGGCAGGAGCAGACTTGGGAGAAGGAGGAAGGGGAAGGTCTGGGGCTAGCGGATCAAAGAGCATGTGGGTTTCCAGATGGGCAGTGCAGGGCATGTCCTCCTGATTCAGACTTATAGGCAATACCAGGTTACATCTAAAGCTGTAATGCCCAAGGTGCAGTTGGACTTCAAGTATGTTGGCCTCTCTGAAAGGGGCAGGATACAGCTTCCATGTGAAGAGTGTTGATTGATGTGGGTGTCTCAAGTCCGGGTACAACTGTAAGCAGTATGTAGTCCCTCCTGTCATAGTATATGATAACTGAGCTTGATTTCCCAGCCTTCTAAAAGTCACACCATATGTAGTAGGGTCTTGATTTATAAAATGCTGGGAACATGGCATGGGCCAGGAGACCCCAGAGAACAAGAAGAATATGGACGCAGAGTTGTACAGGGTGATTGGCTCCTTACCACAATGCACCCTCATTTCATGCCTTCTCCCTGGCACTCTTCTTTTGTCTGCTAGCTGACCGGGAGTACATCCGGAATGTGAAAGAGAAATGCTGCTATGTGGCACTGGACTTTGACAAGGAGAAGGTGAAAGCCAGTGACCCACCTTCCTGCCCACAGGCATTTCAGCTCCCTGATGGCCAGGAGATCAGCCTTGGTCAGGGGGCTTTTGTATGCCCTGAGGCACTCTTCCAGACAAACCTCATAGGTGAGTCCCAGGGAAGGGGTCAGAGGTCAGCTCAATACCAGCAAATGAGTGCAGGGTCAGGAAGCAGGCACCTGGCAGCCGAGAAGGAAGTAGCAAATAAACACTCTCTTTCAGAACTTCCCTAGGAGGGCTGGCAAGATAGCTCAGTGGACTAAGCGCTTGCTTAGGCAAGTGCAGAGGCCCAAGTTTGATCCCTGGCACCACACCCACAGACACGTGCCTGGTGGCACATGCCTGTAATCCCAGCACTAGAAAGGCTGAAAACAGGAGGATCACTATGAGTCTGAGCTGTGTAATGAGATCCTGCACA
This sequence comes from Myocastor coypus, assembly GCA_004027025.1. Taxonomy (NCBI): domain Eukaryota; kingdom Metazoa; phylum Chordata; class Mammalia; order Rodentia; family Myocastoridae; genus Myocastor; species Myocastor coypus. The sequence continues at coordinate 16,535 of PVJA010006850.1, read as the reverse complement.
CACACACACACACAGAGGCACACAGACACACAGACACACAGACACACAGACACACAGACACACACACACACACACACACACACACACACACAGATTTCTCTTGGGACCAGCTATCACATTTCTATGCACCTGATATACACTTGTCACTCTGTTGACCCTTGTACATAGTGACCCTTTCTTCCCTCCCTTAATCTGTGTCACCCCATTTTATAGAGGAGGCAATTCACCTCAAGTCTTAAAGCATTTGTCAAGTGTGATTACAACCACATTGGGCTACTAGTCTTCCTCATAAAGTATTATGTATAACCTACTCTAAAGTAATTGGAAATATAAAATGAACACAGTCAAGGCAAAGGCCAGGGAGATGGCTCAGTAGCATAAGCTCTTGCTTGGCAAGTGCAAGATCCTGAGATCAATCCCGGTACCGCAAAGACAAACAAAGAGACAGTCAGGGCAGAAAAGCAAACTCCACAAATATGGAGGGAGCCCCATATCTAAGATATGGCTGATCTGGAGATTTCAAGTGATCCTTGAGTTGTCCAAAGCCTGGCTGATTATGGAAAATGCTAAAATTCTTTCAAAATCCAAATTGAATGAGAAAATGAAGCCCCTAGGAAGTTATGGAAAGCAAAATATTTCCTGAAATTGAATTCTTAAAATAATCCATTGCATTCATAAGACTTGGAAGGAGTTAGATGTGGGAGCCTAACCATTTCTCCAGGACTAGTATGTAGTAGGAACCAGGGCTGATAATCTTGTAGGACTTATCTGGGTCTTGCTCTGTTTTTCCTGCTACACTGTGTGGGAGACCAAGTCTTAAAAACATCATCAAAACATCCTGAGGGCCAGTCTGATAGCTCCGAGAACTAAAGCACCTGCTTAGGCAGAGCCCAGCGGCTGGATATTGATCTCCAAAATGCTGTGCCAGGCCTGCCCCTGGGCACACTGAGACAGTGACTGAGAGTGGGTGTGGTGGCGCGCGCCTGTAATCCCAGCACTTGAGAGGCTGAAAACAGGAGGATCACTACACATCCAATCTAGCAGTGAGACCCTGTAGACCCTGTCTTAAACATAGAAAAAATAAATTTTAGTACCTGCACCCCAAATGTTTGGTGGGTAGTGAAGAAGTGACTGAGGTCCTTCCCCCATCCAGGCTCCAGAAAGGAGGGTCAGGGTGGGTCCCAGTGGATATGAACACAGCCCTGGACTCATGGGACTGCAGAGCCCTCCTGCCTGGTATATCCCACACCGCCTGTGACTTTGTCTCCTCAGCCTTGCACCTGGGCTCTTTAGCATGAAGACAGTGAGGTGGTGTTAGGTGCCACCCTGTCACAAACTCCTGCTACCAGATAGACAATAACACAACTCGTGCAGCTCTCCTGGGCTGTTTGCTTGCTCTGTGTGTGTGGAAGACATTTCCTCCTCTGGGCAGGGGTTGGGGATGCCAGGTAGAGAGGGGAGCACACAGTTAGCTTCAGAGAATCTCTTCCTTTCATAAGCTACATGTGGCCACTTCTCCCCTCTGCTTCTGCCATCCAGAGGACATAATTAATGGTCCCAGGCAGGATGTGTAACATACGTAAATCATGAGTTAGGACAGGACACTTGATGTCATTTCCCAAAGCTGCCTGAACCAAGATACTGCTCCTACAGAAATCCTTCCATGAAATTGTTGGTGCCTAGGCATGAGAAGTTAGTAACTGTCAATAACATCAGAACATAAATTCTAAACTTAGAATTTATTTCTTTGACAGAGGGCAGTGGAGTCCTCTGGTGGATTGGGCACGTCTGCCTGCTACCTTGTTAAACCCATGTGGGCCTTGCTGTGGCCGGTGCTGATGGTCTTAGGGGTGCTTGGGAATATCTGCTACTAGGGGTCATCACCTCCCAGAGCCTGCAGTGGGAAGGGAGGAACTCAGGAGTACGAGAGATCCAGCTTCCAGCCTCAAGCTTCCTTCTTCCTCCACCCATCTGACAGGGAGAAACACCCTGGGGATCCACATGATGGCCATTCAGGGCATCACCTCCTGCAACCCCACCCTCTGGAAGACCCTCTTCAGACATATCATCCTATCCGGAGGCACCGGCTCCTTCTCTGGCTTGCGATTACGATTACAGAGAGAGCTAGCAGGACTGGTTTCCCCTACCATTGATGTGAAGGTACAGTTCCCTCAGGCCACCCTCTGGGGCCTCCCCTTTTCATTCCAAAGATGTTTCTAGAATGCCTTGGATGATCCGAGCTTGGGTTCTGGCACTTGGGGAAACATCAATAAACAAAAATACCAGAAATCAGAAGTAGCAGATAATGTACACTGTAGGATGCACAATGAGGAGAAATGGTGTACAGGAAAGGGCTTCGAGCTCTTGGAGGAGCAAGGGGGTGTCCGTGTGGGCAGGGTGGGGTGCTGAGAGGCAATGGATACTAGGGTGCATCTCTCCAGAAGATGTGGCTTCTGGGGAGGCGTGTACAGGCAGAAAACAGCCTGGTGATGGTGTAGAGTGTGCTCCTGGGGGGAAGGTAGGGAGCACCACTGGCTGGGTGAGCAAGCACTACGTGGCAGGGATAGGCAAGTGGAGAGGCTTTCACCCCGGAAGAAGTGGAAAGAACTTGCTGGAAGGTTTACACAGAGGAGTCACATAATTCACCTAAGCTCTGAAGGCTCAGGCTCCAGAGGGGAGGACAGATTGTCTTGCAGGGAGGAGGGAGGATTGTCACGAGTAAGGAGAGAGGAGACCAGCAGGTGAGGAGTGCTCACCTGACCCTACCTCTCTCCTGCCTCACCAGCCAGCTCTCCAGCTATTGCAAACTCCACGGGTCAACTTGGGAGCACTCAGGGACTCATCTCCTGCTGTTGGCTCTGGGTGACTCTCACCAGAGTGACACTGCTGTTCCCATCAGACAACCTGCAACCTTGTTTCCTTCTCTGGGAAGGGGTTGGGCATGCCAGGTGGAGAGGAGAGTGCATGGTTGGCTCAGAGAATCTCTTCCTTTCACAACCTATGTGTGGTCATTTCTGCCATCCAGGGACACAACTAACAGTTCAAGGCAAGAGCTGTCACATGTATTGTGGTGGGGGAGAGGAGGAACCAGCAGAGATCACCAGGCTTGTGTAAAGACAACATGGCATGGAATTTATTGTGCCTGGGTTTGGGCAGAGAGCATGATAAGACCATCTGCCCAGAACAAGAGAGCCGTGTCTCTTTTATAGAGATGGAGACAAGGCAGGGGACATTATGTCAGAAGATCCCAAATGAACATCTGTGGCCAAAGTTCTCTGGCAATGTTGCATCTCAGTGGGCAGAGTCCTTGAAGTATCCAGTGTAAATCCTTGGGTGTCTTCAGGTGTCCCCAGGGCCTTGCAAAATAATCTCTTGGCTTAGGATCCTTAGCTCTCCAGCCTGCTGGGCAGGGCTCCATCACCCCGCACTCTCACCCCTCTCAGATGTCAAAGTTGGCTGCTCTAGGGCCCTCGCTCAGGGGACGACTGACATGTGTCCTCAGTGTACCTTCTGCTCCTGCAGCTGCTGTCCCCTGGAGAACTGTCCTCCATTTCCTAGCTGCTCAACACCAGTACCTCTTTAGAAAAGCCTGTGTGTTTTAACCTTCCATGACTGTGACAAAATAACCGAGAACAGCAGGTGAAGGCAGGAAAGGTTTCTTTGGCTCGTGGCTTCAGTGCACTGTTGGCTGCTTTGCTTGCTCTGAAGCCTGTGGCCAGGCAAAACATCATGGTGAAAGGTTATGGTGAGGAAGTCATCCCTGATCTATGGCTATGTCATCCTCTTTCAGGCCAGTGTCCCTTCAGTTTGCTCCCGTGCACTTCCCTTAGTCCGGTGTGTCCCTGCCATGCATACCCAAAGCACGCCATCCTAATTTCTTAGGCATTTCTCAGTCCAATCCCGTTTCCATCTGCGATGAAGCAGCACACCATAAAACATCACACCTGCTCACATTGAGAGCCGTACCCCTCTGCTTCTTCATTTTCTAACCGTCTTTATATCAATATTCTTTAATTCTCTTATACAATTTTGTGAGAATGCACATCATGTTGGACATCTGCTCCCTAAATGGGGAGCATTTCTTCTCACATCTTAAGTCTACCCCTTTGGTGACATTGGGAGATACAGAGAGTCACAAACAGCATTTACTTAATAATGGAAAAGGATCATGGCTCCGCTTTCTCCTTCCGCAGCCCCAGCCATGGGCAGCGATCCTCATCCTGTTCCTCCAACTCCTTCTCGGCTCTCAGAGGCCTCAGGCTCTTGTACAAAAGCCGCTTACAAAGTCAGAGACGAGGGCTTAGTTCAGCACAGAAAGCAAACTGCAACTGCAAATTGTAAGATTTCTGATGCTGCAGGTGGAGGAACTCCCTCGGGCCAGCTCTGTGTTCCAGTACCAGAACAGGCTGCATCTTGGACTAAGATCTTTCAAAACCTTCCCATCCTCCAGGTGCCCTATACTTTCCCCAACCCCTGGAAAAACACTCTCCCTCCACTGGAAGCCTGGCAGTGACACATGTCCTGTAATTTTGTGGTAATTTAGCTCTCTTCTGCTTCCTCTCCTTTGGAAACAATGTCTGGAAAGGCCTGGGAGGCAGACTCGACTGCAGTCAACCATGAGGATAGTTACTCATTAAGAGCAAAGAAATCTCTCCCTAAAACAAATTCATCCACCTTGGGAGAACAGCTGGCCCCAATGGGGACACTTTTTGGAGACCGACAATCCCCAATTTACCATGTTTTAAGTTAGGATATTTTGACTTTACAAGGGGGATGAACGTGATTCACCTGGAGCAGAAACTGTACTTGGAATTTTGAATTTGATCTTTTCCTGGGGGCAGCGCGGTGCAGTTCAGTTCTCTCTCTTGCAGCTGGGCCAGGCAGGTCCCTATCATCCCCCAAGCTCATAGGAGTGAACTGGTGACACTGCAGCCTGCTGTGTGGACGAACTGGGATATTCCATAGGCTGGATGTGCTCCGTGCAGTTTTGACTTAAACAGTGTCTTCAGCTAACACTGGGGTCACCAGGATGTGCTGCCACTGTATGTCAAAGAGCACCTGTAATTGCCTCTCCTGACAGCCTGGGCTGTGCTGTAATGAAAGCTCTTAGGCTAAAAGTGCTTACCATCCTCCATTCCCCTTGTTGAGAAGAGTTTTTCTTTCCCTTTGAGTCCACTTCCAAATGTAGTTTTTTGAAGCCAGAAATATACGCACAACCCCAGGCTTTTGAATGCATGGCCAAATTCTCCATGGAATTAGCCAGGCGGCTTCATTTTCAAAATTCTTTTGATATCTTGGTAAATGGGAAAAATTGCTTGCTCTTCTTTTCTCTTCCTTCTTTGTAAACCCATTTTTGTAATTGCCCATTCCAACCCTTTGGCCATTTTTCAGTGGTATTCTTGTGACTTTGTAACACACATGTTGCCCCAGTTCTGTCTGGTTCTGTGTGTGTTTAGATAAGACACAGAAGGGCCAGGCTGACGGAAGAGAAGGAGGGCAGAGACTCCCAGGCATCAGCCACTGGCTCTTTCCTCTGCCTGCAGCGCTGACTCCATACATTCTTTTCTCTCCCTCATCTGTTTTTTTTTTTTTTTTTCCTTAAAGTCATAGTGACTAATCCTTTAACTGATACCAGAAAATGTTTTCCAGCCCAACAAGGTGGTGAGCAGTGCCAGCAGGCAGGCAGCAGGGAGCTGGGTGTGAGGGTGAACCTTGGCTGCTCACCCTGCCTGGACATTGGGCTTTGCAGATCTTGCCCTGTGCTTTTCCCACGCAGACCCCTGCAGGGATGCCTTGGTCTCCTGTGTGTTATAATAGTAGCATTATCAAATCCCTCTGTGCCTTACAGAAGTTAGCGAGCGGCGAAGATGTTGACAGTCTGATCTTGAGCAAGTGACCCAAACCTTCTTGACTGTTGGGGCTGCTCCTGATAAATGGATGTGGAGAGGAGACTTTTCTTTGACATGAGCAACACTGGGGACAGTGTGCAAGCAGGGGTAGCTCTGAAAGCTCTGCTCTGCAGGGTGCCAGGGGCTTGGGGACTGAGTTTTGTTTTGTTTTTTAATCTCTGCTTTCTAAGTTTATGTAGAAAATACAAATGATGAATGCACAGTCTTTTTTTTTGGACAGCATGTCCCTGTATAGTTCATGCTGGCCTTGAGTTCACTATATAGCCCAGGATGGCCTTAAACTTGAAGCAAGCCTCTTGCCTCAGCCTATTGAGTGCTGGGATTATAGGTGTGCACCACCATACCCAGCCACATAGTATTTTTTTTTTTTTCATTTTGAAAAATGTTATACTACTTAACTTGGAAAATATTTCAGCATCTTGTTTCAATACAGAAAGAAGCTTCTTGAACCTTCTCTGACTCTGTGCCAATGAAGAGTTCTGTAGTTCAGAAATAAGCAGTGTAGCATCTAACTGAAAAAAACAAAACAATGATGAATCCAAACCCTTCTCGTGCCCGCTGACCCTCCCAGTCCCCAGCTAAGGTAGGGCAGCAGGATGCTAGGCCGCTATATACAGAAGCTAGCTGGACGCCCGCCACAGCCACAGCAGCAGCAGGTCTAAAGTCTCTTCTCAGTGGCATCTGCTCAGTAGCCTCAAGAGGCAAGCAGGAAGCATCAAGGGTTTGCCTGGGTTACTTTGTTCTTTTTACAAACTCTAGGTATGTACAGTCGGTAACTCAGGGTTTCTAGCCAATGCCCATATAATTAATACCACCTTAAGACTTGTAAAACAAATGCCAGAGACATCTCCAAATGCCTATTTGAAGCCCCAGCAAAGTGCACAGAGTGAGGAGAACAGAGGGTGCCTTTTCAGTTTAAAAATGTTTGGAAATATGTACAGCTTTGATACAATTTCACAGCATTCCAGACCCCAGTGGTGACGTTGAGCAACTACTGCCAACTTCTGGAGCATTTGAGAGATTACACGATTGCAGTCCAGTTGGCATCTAACCTAAAAAATGGTTAGTCATGGCATTCTCCTACTTTAAGAGATTCACAAGGAGACAAGTTTTTATTCATCCTCCTCCTCCTCCACCTCTTCTTTTTTCTCCTCCTCCTCTTCTTCCTCTTCCTTTTCTACCTTTTTTGGGGAGCAACTTTAGCAGGACCTTTGCACCATTGATCTTTCCTTTAGACTTAGGGTCATCCACATCCTTCTCGTACTTCATCAGCTTTACTGCCTTGGTGATGTAGGGCTGCTTTTCACTGTCCCTTAAATTATTCCACATCTCACCCACTTTATGGCCATGTCACTAATAGAGATACAGGGTGGATTTGACCTTGGGGTGGAATTCTGAACAAAACAGGAAGAATCCAGACGGTGGTATTTTGGGTGCATTGGGGTCCTTTCTCTTCTTGTCTCCCTTTGTGAGCCCATAATCTTTCTTCTCTTGGTCATAACGAACTTTATCCGTCTAGGCCATTTCATCAATCTGAGACTTCTCTTTCCCAGACATTGTCTTCCACCTCTCTGAGCACTTCTTGGAAAATTCTGCAAAATTGACAGGGACTTCTGGGCTCCTCTTCTTGTGCTCTTCTCTGTAGGTCTGCACAAAGGTGTATGCAGATATCTTGCCCTTCAGTTTCTTGGGGTCCCCTTTAGCCATCCTGACTGTATTGTTGGTGCACCAGCTGCCTCCACAAGAGCCCCACATAGCCTTTATGAACTACAGAATGCATTCAGTTTTATGACATCAAGGGCATGAGTCCTCTGTGCCCGTGTCCATTTCACCCACAGGTACCAGTTCCCTACAGTGGCAGTATTTATTATGCATCATAAGCACATACTAATCAAAAATTTCAAAAATAAAATAGCAAATTAAAAATTATCAAAGCTACAGGATGTGGGTGGGAACTGCTTACTTTAATGGATAATAATTAATTATATTTTCCAGGAGGAAGAAATGACTATTTGGGAACTTGGGAAGGCAGATATCTGTGTCCCAATTTAGAGTATGTTCTAATGTTTTTTTTTTTTTTTCTCCCTTCTCTCCCCCTGCTCCCAGGTGTCCACCTCTCCTTATGCCAAGTATGGTGCCTGGGTGGGTGGCTCCATCTTGGCCTCTCTGTCAACTTTCAAGGACATGTGGGTCACCAGCAGTGAGTATAGGGATATTGGCTGCTCCATCATCACTCGAAGAAGCTTCTAAGTTGGGCTCCCTGAGTCTCCACCATCTTTTCCATCAACACTGCCAACCTTCAGGGGAAATTAGTCAGTGTTCAGGATCAACTTGTATGCAAGACCCTTCCTCCCCAGATGTCAATAAAAATGAACTAGGAATGAAGCAGTGTCTGTCTGGATCCACAGCATCCAACGACTTGCACGTTAGCATAGAGGGGATTTCTGGTCCTCCTATGTATCAGTCAGGATGGCTCAGGGACACTGCTGCTGTGATAAGCATCCCCAGATAGCAGAAACATGGACTTTGTCTGCCCCTCCGGCCTGCTTCCTGTTCCCCCTAAGTCAGCAGACCCTGCCTGCATCCTTCCACTCCAAACCTGATAGCAGAGCAGATGGACCACCTGCAGCACTGGTACTCATGGTGTGTATCTCAGTGTATTTTTGGTTGCTGTAAAATATACCTGAGATCTAGCAGTTTATGAATGATGGGAGTTTATTTAGCTCACAGTTTTGGAGGCTGGAAGTCCAAGAGTCTGCTGAAGACTTCTTGCTGCATTCCAGCGTGGTGGAGGGCAACACACATACTAGTTCAGTTTCTTCCTCCCCTTCTGTAAAGCTGCTAGTGCCTTATGGCCTCAGCCTCATGATGTCATTAAATTCTGATCACCTCCCCAAAGCCCCACCCACTATAGCCATTAATATGTGGATTTGGGGACTAAGTGCCCTACACATGGGGGCACTCTCTCTCTTGCTCTTTCTCTCTCTCACAATACTACACACACACACACACACACACACACACACATACACACACACACACACACACACACGCAGAAGTGCCCAGCGAGTGCCTTCCTGTCATAAGACTACTGGCATGTGCACATGGAGAGACACAGTCAGGTTGGTACCCAGAGTATACACCTTGCAGGGGTGTGCTATCCAATTTATCCCTCATGAGGCTGAGTTTATTAAAGCTAATTTCATGGCATGGGAACTGGAGGAGAGAACAGCTCATTCATTGGATTGGGGTTATTTAGGCAGCAACAGGGAGCTTAAATCTGTAAAGAATACCTAAGGAGAGTACTGGGACAAGGGCAGAGGACAAAAGAGAAAGAAAGACCCAACATGCAACAGAGATAAAGGGTCCCAAACAGAAGATGTGGGTTTTCACAGCGGAGGAGTACAAGGCTCAGGGCCAAATAGTGGTGTCCTCCCTCTCAGACACTGCCTGGTGATGTTCTGGAACAAAGCGAAAATAAATTCTGGGAGATCTGGAAGAGAACAGCAAAAAATAGATGGCTAACTCTCAAGTTACTAGAAAAAAAAACACCAGATGACCAGTTAAGCTTGAATATTAGAAGTACAACAAATAGACTGGGGCATGGTGGCGCGAATCTGCAAATCCAGCAATAAGGCTGGAGGATCCCAAGTTGGAGCCTAAGCAATCTCGAGGCTTAATAAGATGGTGTCTCAAAAGTCCAAGGTCAAGGTTCCCACATCTGTATACATCGGCACAAAGAGGGTCGCAAGGCCTCCTGAAACCCACCCCCAAGATAATGACATTAATTCTTTCATAATCATTTCTCGAACATCCCACTTTTAAAAACAGTCTCAATGGATAAAGCACTTCAGGATGAGCTGTAGAGCAGGATAGCATTCAAACCATGGCCCATGTATCTGTCCAGCTCTCTACCTCTTCCAACTCTACTGGTCAATGTTGTATTTATCTTTCCAGATTCTAATATGCTTCTTGGGGCCAGCCCAGAGTGCAAAATTAAACTTTATGAAAAAAAAAAAAAAAAAAAAAGATGGTGTCTCAAAATAAAGAAAAAAATAGGTAGGTTCTGATGATGGAGCTCCAAGTGAAGACAATCTTCAGCATTGTCACCCTAAAAGGAAGACATAAAAAAAATCAACTTTAGTATGGGTGCATATGAAATGCAGTGTGAATTTTGAGTTGCTAAACCTGGTAACCCTATTACAAGGAAAAGAGGCTCTGGTCTGTATCAGAGCTTGACTGCGTAATAGCTCCAGAAGACAAAGGTCTAAAACCATGAAGGCTTTAAGAGGAACAGATATTTTGAAGCTACAGTTACACAGCTCCCTCCATTTCCGTCGGACCTCACCTGCACCTCACTGCCCCCGGCCACTCACCCTCCGGAAGTGGACTTTTCCATGCACCAAGTATTGTACTGGGCTAGGCGGCTCTGTCTTGTATGACAGGTGAAATTTAACAGGCTGTCCATCCAACAGATTGGATGCTGCAACAAAATTCCAGGACTGGCAAAGACTGTCATTTATATTTCTGTGTTCTCTCTAGAAAACTAAGTAAAACATTTCTATAACATGAATTTAAAAAACCTACTAGGACAAAAAATCAAGAGTGAGTTAAGCAGCTAGGCCAAATGCAGGGTTATAGCCAAGAGATTTTTAATAGAGTCCAGTTTTGCACATTTCTTTCTTTCTTTTTTTTTCATTTATGTATTTGATACACGGTCTCGCTATACAGCCCAGACTCAGTGATCCTCTTGTTTTCAGCATCCTCAGTGCTAGGATCACAGGGGTACACCACCACACCCAGAGTCAGTTGCCATCTCAGTATGCCCTGGGGCAGAGCTGGCATGGCTTATGGGACTGAGGATCGAACCCTGGCCCCTGTGCTTGCCAAAACAGGTGCTTAGTCAGTTGAGCTATCTTGATTCACAACAATGTGGAACAAAAAAATCTCAGGTGATCCAAAAATGGAAGGAAGAGGGAGTGAGTTAGAGAGTGAAGTTGTACTCTGTCCTTATCTACTCTGTTGCTAAGGAAAGTATCAAAATGGAGGTGTGCATGTTCCTGATTTCAGGCTAACAAGGGCGTGGCACCTCACTGACCCAAGCTGAGTCTAAAGCACGGGTTACTCCCTCGGATGCTGACCTTCAGTCTTCCCCAAATCCTTCACCTGCTCCTGGAGACTCTGTCAGGGCATCAGAACTTTCATTTGTTTGTTTGTTTATTTTTTTTATGGCTGGCTCAGCCTGCCCTGAGGGCGGGGCTGGCACAGCATGTGGTGCCGGGGATCGAACCGCGGTCCCTGAGGCCACCTAAGCTTTCCTAAGCAGGCGCTTTAGACCACTGAGGCATCCTGCCAGGCCCCACTGCTGTTTATTTAAAAGTAGTATTCCTTCCAGTAGAATGCCATTCTAGGTGTCAAACATTGAGCTTGATTTTTCTTTCAGTCATCAGATGTTTTTAATTTCTTTCTCTGGTCTGCAAGCAAGTATTATTTCATGATTTCTTTCTTTCTTTCTTTTTTTTTTTTTTTTTTTTACCAGTACCAGGGATTGAACTCAGTACCTTGTGTTTACCAGGCAAGCCCTTAAGCTGCTGAGCTGTATCCCCAGCCCCAGGTATTATTTTTTCAATACAGGTGAAAATGTTGGCACATGTGCTCACGGTTGTCTTCCCAGGAAGTGCAGCCAGTGGGCATTCCTGCTCCACGGACCTGAGTGCTAAAACCTACACTGACGTTCATTGTTTTGATTACAAATTTACTTTGCTAGGGAGAAAGCGCATCACTGTGAGAATTGTCCTCCGACCCAGGCCATAATAACTCTTTGAATAGGCCCTTGGTATGATTTAGATCTGAAATATTTCCCAAATTTCTGTTTGGAAGGTGATTGGATTGTGGGTTGCTGTATTCATTAGTGGGCCAGTCTAGACTGAGCTCAGTACTTGAATGGGCTGCAGAGAGACCGGGCCTGGGGAACGGAAGTGGGTGTCTGGGAGTGTGACCCACAGGAGCGTGTTCTTGCCCCTGGCCCCTCCCTTCTCTCTGCTCTGGGCTGCCACGGCTATCCTCTGTCATATCTATTTAGTTTCTGCTTTGGAGTCAGCCTGCCATGTTCTGGAACTGTGAACCAAAGTGAAACTGTCCTCCTTTAAGTAGCGAGCATTAGGCATTGTGCCCAGAGTTGAGAAGTGACTATGATAACTCTTGCTTAGCTTTGAGCTGGGCCAGACGGGTGGTGAGGCCCTGTGTCAGATGGCAGCACAACGTTCTTCTGTCACTGCGGCTGGACGGTGTTTCCTGAGTTACACGGGAGTATCTGGAGGAGGACGCACTAGGAACAGAGCGCTCACAGCTTTTTCAAAGCACCCTTCTCACCTTTGCTCCTGCTTCTGCTGCTTTAATTAAACCCCGGCAGCCTAGCACAGGGGCTTGGCAACCTCAGTAGTGTAACGGCCTGCCAGCTGTCCAGTGTTCTGGGAGTAACCCCTGACCAACCGGGTCACACACCAAGCTGGAGTTGTCCCAGTCATTCTTTGGGCTGCTGATGCCCTCTCAGTTTGGAGGCAGATGTTTCTTTTACATGTCCCTGGGAAATTCATGCAGCTACAAAAACGAAGACACTTTAAGATATAAGCTCTAAGCTATAGAAAAATGGCCAATGAAATCTAAAACAGCAGAGCCTGAACTACAATGTTAATATTCTGAATTCTGTACTGTATTTGCTGAACTTCAAAATTTTTTAAGTAATTTATTTAATTTTTTATAATTTTATTACTTTTAATAAGAAATAACAATGAGACAGTTTCAAAACATGTTAGTAGGACAGCCACAATAATTAATACAATGCATATTATTGTTTTCATAGTAGTTCAGAATACAGGATGCAGACATGATAACTTTTCTAAACTCTATTAGTACAAATATTTCTCATTGAGCTAAGATAAGGTAGTTGTATGCATAGTTCAATATTCCATGATAGTAGTGGGTTGTCGGCAGAACCAGTGATGTCAGAAGCTGTTGACTTGAGCCTTCTATAGCTCAGCATACTAAGCTGGCTTTACTTTTTATGCCTCCTAGTTAAACTTTTATTTTTTAAGTAATTTAAAGGTCACCAGTAGCAAAGTAGTAACAAAAGGGACATGATCCATAGGCGAACAAGATAAATCTGAATGCCCCTTAAACAGAGCTGGAAAAAATATTCAGGAAAGACTACTACAATAAATTAATTCAGTATCAGATTAGAAAAGATTAGCTGAAGGAATTGATAAGCTTGAATGTTAGATGAGGAAAGTAAGATGAAAAAATTAAAGGCAACAAAAGATGGGGCTGGCAAGATGGCTCAGCAGTCTAAAGCGCCTGCTTAGGCAAGCTTAGGCAATCGTAGGGACTGCAGTTCGATCCCCAGCACCACATGCTGCGTCAGCCACACCCCCAGGGCAGGCTGAGCCAGCCATAATAATAAAAAAATTTAATTAATTAATTAATTAAAAATAAAGGCAACAAAAGATTTAAGATGACTTCCAGAGAATAACAAAATCAGACAGACAGACAGCAGCCTTCTCAGCATTGACAAGAGAAGGTAAGACCCAACAATGTCCTTGACATGAGAGAAGGGAGTAGCTGCTAGTCTGAAATCTTGCACCCAGTTGATTTTGAATTCTGGAGTCTGAAACTTAGGATACCCAATGTAAGGACTGACCAGCAAGCACAGTGGACTACGGCATCTGCCTGGGCAGGCACAGGGACCAGGGTTCAAACCCCTGTGTGTCATGCTGGCCCCAACCCCAGGGTGCTATGAAATGGTGACTGAGACTGGGTGTGGTGGCATGTGCCTGTAATCTCAGCACTTGGGAAGCTGAAAATAGGAGGACCACTAGCCTCTGATCTGTGTAGTGAGACCCTGCAAACCCTTATACTTAAAAAAAAAAATTAAAGCAAGAGACCCAAATGAAGGCAAAATAAAGACATTCTCAAATAAACAGTAGAAGAGTTTATCACTGGAAGACCCTTGCTTCAAGAAAGAAGCAAACAAACAAAATACTCAACTTGAACTACACTGAATTCAAACTTGAATATAAGACAGCTGTTTATGTTGTGGGAGTGGAAATATAGCACTAAGATATTCTAAAAGTCTTGTGTCATAGAGGTATTAAGTGAATTTTGGACTTCGCTAGGTTAGCACGCCTGTGAATAGTTTGTAGTAGCCGCTGAAGATGAATGAATTGCATAGCCTCTAAACCAACAGTCTTGAGCAGGTAAAAAGAAAGGCAGTAGGAAGGCCAGATATAAGAACCACATAGCAAGGAGTTAGAAACATGGCAAGGGGTCACGACAGAACCTGTGTTCTACTTACATGCCTTTTGTGAAGACATTGGCCCACTTATAGCAAAACAAACCTGTTCTGTTCAGGCACAAACCAGCCATACCCACAGCAAAGTCCAATATAATTTCTACTGAGATCTTTTTGGAGAAGCTTGTTGACCCTTTTCTAAGAATGATTTGACCCTTTTACCTGTGTACTTACAGAACTTTGATGAAGAACAGATAGCAAATAATAAACCTTTAAATACTAACAAGAAATTGAAAAGTTCACAGTTGCAGTTGGTATTTTAAATACACATCCCTTGGTAACTGATAAGACAAACAGGAAAAAAAAATCCAATAAAGACAGAGTGGATCTGAACAGCACAAGACTGGTAGAGAGTGACTGCATGAGACCTAGTCCCTCCTTTTCCTGAACATATAGCACATCTTCTTATCTCTGGATTAGGGTGGCTGAGGCTTTGGGTCTATTCAAGGAACAGGATGAGAGAGGAATGGTGATCGCTATTGCCAAGGTTTCTGCAGGCTGCCCATGGGCAACTGTTTATTAGTGCTCTTCCTCCCTGCTATATGGAATGACCTACATCTAACCATGGATACCATGGATTGCAAGTGGTAGTGCAAGAAGGAGGAGGCTAGGTCCTGGAATCACTGCTTAGTGCAGAGACAATGCATGTGCATTAATCAGCTTCCTGTTGCTGGGGACAAACTACCTGACACACACCTTAAAAGGAGAGAGGCTCATGGGATCATTGTGTTCAGTCCATGGTGGAGGGGGCAGATCCAAGGCAGAAACCCCATAGTACGATAGTCTAGTGGAGGAGAGTCATCTTTCATGATACCCAAGAAGCAGAAACCAAGGGAAGAGTGGGGTGAGAATACATCCTTCAGGTCCTGCCCTCAGTGGTCTGCTTCCTCTGACCAGGCTCCACCACCAAACGTGAGACTTTTGGGGGATATTTTAGATCTAAGCCACAACAGTGTGAGATGCTCAATAAACCAACCCATGAGGAGTCACGTGGCTGAGTCTGAGGGTGTGCAGGTAGCCTTCATTTCCTTAATTAATACAACAACAGGTGGGATTCAGCTGAATCTCTCAGCGCCCTGTGCCTGATTGTACAGTTCTATTCATGCACATGTAGAGTATTTGTAAAACATTGCCACAACCAGGTCACAAAGCAAGCTTCTGGGTGTTCTGAAGGACTGGTGTCAGGCTGAGGTAGAGGCTTGCTTAGGAGGGTCAAGGCCTTGGGATCCATCCCCAAAACTGCAAAAAGCAAAAACAAGCAAATAAATGCAGGTCGTTGTTCCTAGAATGCTTGACAGTGTTTCCCACATGGAGGGCACAAGTGGATGACAAAGGGTAAGCGAAAGATTAGTATCAGCCTTCGAGTGTTAAACCCAGCAAGACCCCAACATTTTAGTTTTATGAGATAATCAACCACATGCAGCCCTTTCTTATTATAAATAAATTTGAACTGAGTTTAAAAAAAACATTTGGGAACTAAAACAACCATATGTGATAAGACATACAAAAAGCAATCAGAAAATATCACTGGAGGAAAACAACAAACGCTGTAACATATCTAGAGGGGAAAATTGAGCAAAAAATTGTGAGGCTTACATTAAGAAAACCATAAACCTCAACTAAAGTGCTG
The DNA here is from genome assembly GCA_004027025.1 of Myocastor coypus. Classification (NCBI taxonomy): domain Eukaryota; kingdom Metazoa; phylum Chordata; class Mammalia; order Rodentia; family Myocastoridae; genus Myocastor; species Myocastor coypus. The sequence continues at coordinate 649 of PVJA010006850.1, read as the reverse complement.
GGAAAAGCATGAACTAGGAGAGAAACTATGTTCACAAAGACTAGACATAAAAGAAGCCCTGCAGGGCAAACCAGAAATCAGCACAGCCTAATCAAGTCTCGGGGAGATGTTTTGGTGGAATTGCTAGGTTGCTCTAGAAGAGTAAGACACAAACTACCAAGAAGCACCCAGAAAATACTCCTCAAGGTACACAGGCCATGCCCTTCCCACCAGCCAAGAAGCTGTGAGGATGCAGGTTAGCCACATCTTGTCACTAGGAGCTTCCCACCATGATCAGGACTGGTCCCACCCCTTAAGGTCTGGGTCTCAGCCTGTCTCAATGAGCAAATTATCTTTCCTGCCTGGTGCTTTTTCCTTTATGAGTTCTCTATGGCTCATGGCTATATAACCTGGCTATAGCATCTCAGAAGAGTGACACCCAGAACAGGCAACTGAGACTCAAATCTAGGTTATGGCAGCATCATTCATAGGCGAGAGAACCTTGTAGACAAAAGTCTGTCCGGAGGCAACTGTGAAGTTATTGTAAATAGAAGCTTGCCTGAGAATTAGGGCATTGCCAAAGGGTCAGGGAGGGGGACACAGAGAGGTAGAAGTGGGAGAGATAAGGATGATGATTCTTTTTTTTTTTTTTTTTTTTTTTTTTTTTTTT
>PVJA010006849.1:0-71291 GCA_004027025.1 Myocastor coypus | reverse complement strand
TAGTAGTAGTAGTAGTAGTAGTAGTAGTAGTACCTCATTGTGCACAGATATCACAATTCGTTTGACCCATTGACTTACTGGTGGGCATTTTGGTTATGTTTTCAATTCTTGGTCATTGCAAATAAAGTTGCTATGAAGCTGCATGTACTGGTCTTAGTGTGAATATATATTTTCATTTTTCTTGGGTGAATATCTAGCAGTAGACTATGTAGGTTTTTCCTTTAGGGATTTTCCATAAGGACTCATGAGACTCGAAAGCATTTTATACTTTTGGCCAAGATTTATGGCAACAGAGGATGACAAAAGTAAGCAGCAGGAAAAAGATATGTGTTAGTGGTGTTCAAGGAGTTATGGCCAACTTCCTAGTTTTTGCTTTTCTGAGCACACAGAATATTCTTTCTCTCTGCCAGGAAACTGCAGGAAAAGTGTGGTGGACAGGATATTTCTACTTGGTTAAGTCTTAGAGACTGTGACTTTTTGTGGGCCTGGTTACGTAGACATTTATCTTGCTAAACATACAGACATGACAAGTGAAATTCAGGTATATATTATCAGTCTTGGTGTTTGTGCAAAGCAATCTCATAAACCAGGAACAATGGCTCATTCCTTCACATGTTTGTAACAAAATCATTAATCATTTTCATAAAGGAAATTCTAAATTCCATATTTTCAAGGGCTGGCTAAGAGACAATTATAGTTTTCTTAGAAAAATGTAAAGAGTAAGGAATCTTACCTATAGTGTTAACTCTGTCTTCATAGTTGGTATGTCAAATGTACGCTTTGTTTTTAAGAAACTGGAAAACTTTTTTTCCCAAAAGATTATTTTATAGTTCCATATAATAAAACCAGTTGCTTCATATCTTTGCAATGACTAAAAGCATGAACATCTGCAGATGTCTTTGGCCATTCATTTCTTTTTGTTGTGTAATAGCTGTTTAGATCTTGCCTGTGTGTATGTGTGGGAGGGATACTGGGGGCATAGAACCCTGGGCCTTTGCAGTGTGATCAGGTTGCATAGTTTGGACTCCAAGTTGCAATCCTTCTATCTCAGGCTCCCAGAGTCCTGAGATCACAGGTATATAGAACCTGGCTTTGCCTTCTCTTTTTATAATCATCTACTTATTGTGGAATTGTCAGAGTTCTTTATACTAGATATAAATCAGATGACTATATTCAAAGACTTTCTCCTGTTTTGTGGTGTTTTTTTTCCTTTGTAGTGCTTCAAAAAAACAATTTTTAAATTTTTTTCTTAAATATTTCATGTTTTATGCCCTAGGAAATCACTGTCTACTCTAAGGTTGCAAAGATTATCTTTTGTAGAGTTCTAGAGATTCTATAATTTTGTCTATGTTTAGCTATATGGTTTATTTCATGTTAGTTTTGGCTTTAAGTGATACTAATTTTTTCCCACATTGCTATTAACTGATCTACCACTTTTATTTAGAAAGCTTTGTTTTTTTCTACTAACTTAGCTTAGCATCTTTAAAATAATTTGGCTATATTTGTTTGAGTTTGTTTTTGAACTCAGTTTTGTTTAGTTGATCTGTGTGTCTGTCTTTATACAATACCATACTATTTGCTTTCTATAGTAACTGTTGACACAGGTAGTATGTCTTCTTCTTTTTTTTTTTTTTTAATTCTTGTTTCAGAACCTTTGTTTGTTTATTCACTCATTTTTATGGCCAGCTCAGCCCGCCCCGAGGGCAGGGCTGGCGCAGCATGTGGTGCTGGGGATCGAACCATGGTCCCTGAAGCTGCCCAAGCTTCCCCAAGCAGGCGCTTTAGACCACTGAGCCATCCCGCCAGGCCCAGTATGTCTTCTAACTGGTTTATTTTTTCTAAAATTGTTTTAGCTACTTCAATAATGTGGGTGTTAAATGTCCTCCCAAAATGTACATATTAAGGGGTTGGTTCCCAGGGTGGTACTATTGAGAGTGGTAGAATCATTTGCAGGTAGGGTTGTAATAGGAGGTTCATAGGTAATATGCCCTTAATGGGATTGTGGTACTGCTTCCTGATGGTGGGGTGAGAGCTTTTATTGTGCTATGTCCTGTCATGATGGACTATCTCACCGTAGGTCCAAAAGCCTGGGCCAATTGACCATGAACCAGAACCTCCCAAACTGCAGGCCAGAAATAAACCTTTTATGTTCATAATTTTAATTACCTCAGGTTCTTTTAAAACAATGGAGTCAGACTAAAACAGCTACCTCAGGTACTTTAGATTTTTTTTTTTTTTTTTTTTTTTTTTTGTCTTTTTGAGACAGGGTCTCAGTATGCAGTTCAGGCTGGCCTTGAGCTCACTTTTGTAGCCCAGGCTGGTCTCGAACTCACACCGATCCTCCTGCCTCAGCCTCCCGAGTGCTGGAATTACAGGCGTGCGCCACCACGCCCAGCTACTTTAGATTTTTATATAGATCATAGGATGACCTTGTCAGTTTTTACTTAGAAAAATCTCCACTTTTATTGGGAGTGCATTGAAAAAGATTTGGAGAAAAATTCTCATTTTAATGTTATGGCCAGGGATATAGTGGAGTGGTGCAGCATCTGCCTGACAAATATAAGATCCTAAGTTAGACTCCCAGTACACACACACACACACACACACACACACACACACACACACACACACTATTTAATGTTCCAGTCTATGAATATGCATGAATTTATTGTATCTATTTATTTATTTAGGTCTTTTTTATGGCCACTTATTTTTAAGTTTCCAGTGTGTAAACCATGTAAAATGAAAGTTTTTTTCTTATGATGCTATTTTTTCCCCTTGACATTGTATTAGATAGGATATTAATACAGTGTAGAATTGAGTTATTGAAAGTAGCAATATTTGCCTTGTTTGCAATCTTAGGAGAGAGGCATTGAGTCTATTGTTATATTAGGTCTGGATATTTCATAAATAAATAACCTTACCAGATTGAGAAAATTTCTCTGAATTTGCTTAGATCTTTAAAAAAAATCATGAATTAGCATCATATTTTTGTCCAATGCTTTTTTCTGTATACATTTGAAATATCTTATGGTTTCTAATGTGCTTTTTGTTTGAATGGGGAAAGGCACTGATGCTTTTGCATTGTTGTATCAACCTTGTTCCATGGTTAAATACCAGTTGATCATGACGTTCATTCACATATTGTTAGATTTGGGTTGCTCATATTTGTTTGCTTTTAATATCTGACAGATACGCCAGTTAAAACATTTTAAATCAGTTATTCCTTCCTACCATTGTCTTTTTATAGGATGATAGAATTCTTTTTCTTTCTTTTTTTTTTTTTAATGTGTTTAGTATAGGGTGTCTCTATACAGATCAGACTTATAGTGATCCTCCTGTTTTTAGTCTCCCAAGTGCTGAGATTACAGATGCACACCAACACTCCCAGTCTCAGTTTCCATCTCAGTGCACCCCAGAGGTGGGGCTGGCATGGCATGCCAGGGATCGAACCCCAGTCTCCTTGCCTGCCTATGCAGAGAGGACTAAATTCTGAACCAAGTGTTTTTGGTACTTGAGGTATCATTTATCATAGGTTCTTACTTTGTTAGAACTTGCATTTGTAAAGATTTGTAAATATATTATAATGGTGCTTTATATTTATAATAGTTGCTGTCTTATGAGTGAAATGCTGGACACAAAATATTTATTTTTTTCTTGTTTCAGAACCTTTATTTGTTTATTCACTCATTTTTATGGCCGGCTCAGCCTGCCCCGAGGGCAGGGCTGGCGCAGCATGTGGTGTGAGGATCGAACTGCGGTCCCTGAAGCGGCCCAAGCTTTCCCAAGCTTTCCCAAGCAGGCGCTTTAGACCACTGAGCCATCCAGCCAGGCCTGCTGGACACAAAATAAAAATTACTTAATTTTAACTAATTATCAAAGGCTTTATTTTTAGACTTTATTCAGAATTATTGCCAAAAGAGCTTGAAGAAACCCATGCCCATATTTACAGCTTTCTTGGAATTACTGTCATTTGAAGAGAATAACATTAAATGAGATGATAGCCGGGCGTGGTGGCGCACACCTGTAATCCCAGCATTTGGGAGGCTGAGGCAGGAGGATCAGTGCGAGTTCGAGACCAGCCTGGGCTACCAAAGTGAGCTCAAGGCCAGCCTCAACTGCATAATGAGACCCTGTCTCAAAAAGACAAAAATAAATAAATAAATAAATAAAAATAAAAATAAATGAGATGATAAAAGTTTTGTTTTTTTCCTAGTGTGAATCTCCATGTAAATTTCTATATCTACTTTCAGAATAACTCTAAACATAATTCTTTGTATGTTATTATCTTCATGACTTTCTTATTATTGGGGCATAATACCTGACAAAACTTAAAGGAAGAAAGGTTTATTTTGGCTCATGTATTTAGCTTGTAGTCACTGGCTTAAAGGCAGGAAGGCAGAGGAAAGTTTTATCAGAGTATCTCAGAAACAGAGAATAAAGAGCGGAGGTTTGGGGAGAAAATATGTTCTCCCAGGTCATATTCCTAGTGACCTGCCTCTTTTCATCAGCCCTACCTTCAAAAAGTACATTTAACTATTAATCCGGTCACTTTCCGTGCTTACAGTCGCATAAGGCTTTGGGGAGATGTCTAGATGTAAACCATAACAGCTACTGAACTTTACAACAGGTGTACTGTTCCCTAAAAAGGCACTACAATAATACATCCTTCAGCAGTAAAGTTTGGTTGACTGTATTCCTATCATGGGGATAAAAAGAATATTTCTGTTGAATTTTTTTAATTGAGCCTTTTCAGCCCTTGTCAAGGTGATAATACAGTGTTACTTAAAAATAATGAAGTGTAGGGGCTGGGGAGATAGCTCAGTAGAATAAGCACTTGCCCTGCAAGTGCAAGGGGATGAGTTCAGTCCCTGGTTCTGAAAAAATAATCTGTAAAAAGTGTAGTAGAAAGGATGTGTTAATACAAATTGAGTCAGCACGCATACTCTTTGTTATGTAACATTAATTTTTTTATTTTTATTTATTTGATTTTGTGTATTTTTTGTTTTTATTGACTCAGATGAGAAATGTCACCTTGGGTCACTTCCTGCTCCTGGCCACAGGGAATGTCCATTCCAATCTTCCTGGGATCTTTTTTGAATCTTTTTTTTTTTTTTTTCCCTTGGTACTGCCCTTTCTGGCAGCAGTCTCTTTAGGCCCAGTGCTGACTGGCTCTTCCTTGAAAGAAAATTTTCTCTTTTTCTTGGGGATGCTTCTGGCTCTATGGCATTAATTTTTTAAATGAAAACTGTTGATGATGGAACAAATATGAAATTGAAATATTCTATCTTTTATTTTAGTCTGAAAATTTGGAGCATACAGTAATCATACCAGATATCAAACTACATAGCAATCCTTCTGCTTTCAATATTTACTGTAATGTACGCCATTGCGTTCTGGAATGGCAGAAAAAGGAAACATCACTGGCAGCTGCATCTAAGAATTCTGTGCAGAGTGGAGAATCAGATAGTGATGAAGAAGAGGAATGCAAAGAGCCCCCAATCAAACTTCCGAAGGTAAGTTTGCCACTAAATCTTATTTAGATGCATGATCTAAATCTTATTTGGGATTAATTTAGCTGTAGTACATACAATATATGTGTACTCCTGAAATGGCATACTTTTTGTAAAATTGTTCATTAAAAATAAAAAAGGCTTGTAAAGTCAGTGTTCTGGCTCTGAAATCAAATGTGGGCCAATCCAATCCTGTATCATTTGAGTATTATTCCATATTAACAGAAGTATATAAGCTAATTGTTATAGAAACGTAAATTAGAGTAGAATAAACTCATCTCAAACTACTCTGTTCTGTGTAAGTCTTGCTATATGTTTTTTTCAATGTAGGTGTGGTGGGTAACAAATGAACAGATGAAAATGTAAGCATAATTTGAAATGGTATATATAGGCGAACCATGCATATAATTTTTTTCTACATGTAGATATTTTTTAATGTGTCCTTTATTCTAAATGATTCATATGTTGCCTTTTAATGAAACAGATACCTTAAAACTATGTCCTGAAAACATCTGTTACTTGGAAATAGCAGCAAAGATGGAACCTGCATTCCCGATCTGATTTGTCTCACACATTTTATAGTAGCTGTCCCCAAATGTGCTACTGTCCTTAATCGTATTGTCAGAAGATGATTTGCTTTCTGTTTCACAGTGCAATGAAAGATTTGTGAACTTCTTTATATTCGTAACTCCTGCCTCAGTTCAGGATTTTTCTTCCCTTTCTTTTATAAAGTTTTTAGCTGCACCTTTTTTTACCAGTCTCTTTCTTTAATCTAAATAAACATGCTTATCTTTTCCCTATAAACTCCTCCAAGTAATCACTTAATTGTAATTCCTTATGCTCAAATAGGAGAGGTTGGGAAGAAAAAGATAAAGTTAGTATATGAGACTGTAGAACTTGTGTAATGTGTTTTGGTAAGAGCACTAGTCTTGATAAGTGAATCACACTGAAGTTTGTTAATATGTCAACAGTATTTGCTTAAGTTCAACTTTGGGAAGAAAAACAAAAGCCCAAAGTAATCTACACAGATATGCAGATGTTGAACAATACAGTGTAGTACAGATTTACAAGATATTGCATAATTATGAGTTTTTTTGGAGGGGGATACCAGAGATTGAACTCATGACCTGGCACTTGTCAGGCAGGTGCTTATGCTGCTGAGCTACTTTCCAAGTCCCAACATTGCATAATTAATAGTAACTAATTTAAACCATCAAGGTAAATGAGTATTAAAGAAGTAAAGTGTCTGGCATTCTTAACATTTTCCAGCATAATTAGGAGAGTCAAAGAGAATCTTTCAGAGAAAATTAAAACCCAGGTTGCTAATACTCAGTGTTCTATCATCAACTAAACTATCTAGAATTAGGGTGTAGTGGTTAGGAATATGAGTTTTGAAGCCAAATTACTTGAGTTAAAAGAGTCAAAATTAAAATGTTATGCGAACCCATAGGAAAACAAATTAGAAAAAATATCATTCATGATAGCTTCACAAAAAATACTAAATAAAACATAACACCCTAGGAATTAACCAAGGAAGTGAAAGAACTTTAGAATGAATACTCTAGTTCTCTAAGAAAGGAGACTGAAGACGACACCAGAAAATGGAATAATACTCCCTGTTGCTGGAGAGATAACCACATTACCATGAGAATGGCTATACTGTGAAAACAGATATGTATAAAGATTTAATGCAGTGCTAATATGTACCAGTAGCATTCCTCAAATGACAGGTAAAAATAATCCTAAAATTCATATGAAACAGCATTCTTCATAGAACTAGGAAAACAATCCTAAAATTTGTATGGAGCCATAAGGAACCCAGAATAGTAAATGCAGTTCTGATTTATAAGATGAAAGCAGGAGGCATCATAATCCCACACTTCAAGTTGTTTCAAAGCTACAATAGTAAAAATAGCATGGTATCGGCACAAATAGAGATATATGTATTACTGGAATAGAATAGAATACAAAAACAACCACAGGCTAATTCAGTCATCTGATCTTTGACAAAAAGCACATGTTGGAAAAAGATAGTCTCTTTAACAAATGGTGTTGGGAAAACGGATTATACACATGCAGAAGATTATTGTCATGTACCTGCATAAACTTTAAATGAACCAAAGAGGAGTACTAAAACAGAAACTTTATTGGAAAGTAAAGTAATAAAACTTTTGAAGATATAGAGACAAGTAAGGACTTTCTAACAGAATTCCAATTGCAAGAGTTCAACTGATGGAGAACTCCCTGTCCTGATCATTGTAATCAAGCTTAATCTTAGGTTTCTAGCACTCTACACTCTATACTCTATAGCCAGCCTGAGTTTCTTAGTTATTAAACTTTAAATTTATCAGAGCATGGGGCCTGGCGGGATGGCTCAGTGGTCTAAAGCACCTGCTTAGGAAAGCTTGGGCGACTGCAGGGACCGCAGTTTGATCCCTGGCACCACATGCTGTGTCAGCCCTGCCCTTAGGGCAGGCTGAGCCGGCCATGAAAATAAATAAACAAAAGTTCTGAAACAAGAAAAAAAAAAAATAAATAAATTTATCAGAGCAGCAACTCAACAACCTGTCCATGAAACAGTTTTACTGTTTCTGGCAAGGTTCAGTAGTTCCTTTATTACTATAGGAAACATTGATGTGAATGAATCCTAGTCAAAAATGTCATCTGTGGAGAATCTTCTTAGCATTAAGAAAAGTCATTGCTAATAGTAAAGTCTTAAACAATGATGGAATGTAGTAGTTTCCCATTGGCTTGAGAGTAGAACTCCACACTGTACTTTAGGTTTCTGTTTTAAGTTACATAAGAAGATGGAAATTTTAGCATGTTTTAATTGTCTAGTCTATTCCAGGAAAAGAAGTGGATATGCCAAGTGAAAAATTTTATCAATAGAGTTTGTAAAATCTTAGCTGTTGTCAAGTCTGTTTGGATTTTAGATGACTTGGCTAAAAATAATTGTACTAGTTGTTTTGGTTTCTTGTATTTATATTCTTCAAGAACTTTACAGATGATAATCAGAATTGCAATTCATTTTTCTGCAACTCACTTCAGCCTATGTTTCTTGTTTGGAAAACACAGAAGTTTTAAATGCCTTTTTTTTTTTTTTTCCTTCTTTTCTTCTTTTTTTACACATAAATGAATGGATACTTAAAGCAGTATGTATTGTATTCCCACTGTGTCCCATACACTGCACTAGGCATGGGAGATATTTTTTGTTCTCAAGGGACAGGTTAGTCACAGGTGGAAACAAAAATAGTTAACCTTGTAATGTAATAAATGCTATAGCAGAGTTTTAGACTGGATCCTCATTTATTTCCCTTATTAGATTATAAACTTTTAGAGAACATGGTATAGTTGTATCTTATCTTTTATAGTGAGTTGAACAAAATTAGTCCTTCAGGAAATATTTATTTAATGTATGAATTAACAAAAATTTTAGCAACTCATACATCTTCAGTACAAGTACCGCGTGTTAACCGATTGTGCCACTGGAGCTCCTACAGCTTCAGCCTTAGTCTGATTTTCATGTTTTTTGAACTTTATTTCTGCAATTAATATATTTTAATACTTCCTGATGAGAGGTCTTAAAAATATTATTTTTAAATGTTCACATTGACTGAGAAGTGGAAATTCATTTTATACTGTCTTACCTGTCTTCTTGAAGATATATTCTTACACCAGTTTATTACAATTTTTTCTTAGTCTTTTATTATTGATTTTAGCTAAATATAGTCAAATACTTGGTTTCAGTGAAAAATAATATAAAGTAAAAGTGCAGTTGATTTTTTGATTGAGTTTTTCTTTTTATAAGCATTTTACAAGAAAAAGGGACATGTGTAAATAATAATGTGAGTATATCATTTTAGGAAGGGCTAAGATGAAGGTTCCTTTTAAAATTATTTTTGTGTTTATTTCTTTATTTATTTTTGCTATATGTTGTTGCATCTTTGCCTATGATTAGCAGTTACCATGCTAAATTTTACTTGAGTTCAACAAAATAAACTTTGTAAGTTAAAACAATTTGTATCATCTGAATGACTATAATTTATAAAAGTTCACTGTTCTAAACTTTTCATGATGTCTTTTTTTTGTTTGGTTATCCTAAAACTGCCTTTTAAATAGTGCATTTCGTTTTGAACACATGTAATACATGGCTTTTGAAAATGTTCACATTAAATACACTTTAAAAAATTTTTATGTATATATTTTTGCTTTGCCTTTTAAATATTGTAATCAAGTTTGATATGTATGTCAGTTTATTGGCTAAACTTTTTGGAAAATATTGCTGGTTTACATGTAATAAAACATACTTTTTAAAAAATCTTAAATAGATCATTGAGGTTGGACTTTGTGAAGTGTTTGAATTGATCAAGGAGACACGTTTTTCACATCCTTCCCTGTGCTTGAGGAGTCTCCAAGCCCTGCTGAATGTGCTTCAGGGTCAGCAGCCAGAAGGTCTCCAGTCAGAGCCACCTGATGTCCTAGGTAAGAACTAGTTGATATAGTGATACCTTTAAAAGTGAATCATTTCTTTCATAAAGCAAACACAACTGCCTGTAATACAGCCTGTCTGGGTGCTCTCAAAAGTTGAGTTCAGTCTGTTTGATACTAAAATAGCAGGAATAGAAATTTCCAGTTGTTTTGCTTTTTCAGTGTAGTTATAGTTCATGTACAGACATTCCTTGATTTTTTTTTTTTTTAGAAAGGATCTTTTATTTTTTTTTTAATTTTTATTATTAGTTTTTTAGAATTTTTTATTTTATTTATTTATTTATTTATTTTTCTTGCTTCAGAACCTTAATTTGTTTATTCACTTATTTTTATGGCCGGCTCAGCCCACCCTGAGGGCAGGGCTGGCGCAGCATGTGGTGCCGGGGATGGAACGGCGGTCCCTGAAGCCACCCCAGCTTTCCAAGCAGGGGCTTTAGACCACTGAGCCATCCTGCTGGGCCTCTCCTTGATTATCATGATGATTGAGAAAAGACAAAATATAAGTTACTGGAATCCAGAAATGATTTCTTAAATCCTAAAGTCATCATTACCTTAAATCAATCATTCAGCCTTTGGCCTAAAGTGGCTGTATTTCACTTTCTCTAATTTGTTATTCTGGATCCTTTAAAAAACTAAGAAAAAGTAAAATTATTATATACCCAGAACAGTACAGTTAGTTTCTAAAGAGAGAGGGGACTTATGTTTTATATTTCTCATACTAAAAATTATTTATAATGTGGAGATAGCTTTTGACTTAGTCTTGTTTGAATACAAAATGACTTTCTTTGAAGCACATTTAAATTTTTTGGGTGCTTGCCTTTCACGCTATGGACCCAGACTGAACACACAATCCTATAAATAAGATGGGGACTTTTACTTAAAGAATGTTAAAGAATAGAAATATAAATGTAAGTATGATTTTTAATTGATAATTGCTTTTCCATAATACCAATAATGGGCCTCTAGTCTAGAGTTTTTATATCTTTCTGAGATGATAGGAAAATTCTTAGAAATATTGGAATAGTGGTTCTCAAGTGTTACCATATATCTAAGTTACCTGAACTTACTTATGAAATTTCTTGTTCAGTAAATTTGGGACAGGTCTTAAGAATTTGCATTTGAAGTGAATTCCCTTAGTGGTCGGTCGGTCTGTCTGTCTGTCTGTCTGTCTGTCTGTCTGTCTGTCTGTCTGTCTGTCTGTCTTCCCCTCTCCCCCTCTCCCTCTTTTCTTGTTTATTCTTTTCTTTAATTTTTTAGATTTATTTTAATGACAAACAGCAATGAGACAATTTCAAAACAGGTTAGTAGGACAGTTACAATAATTAATACATTGTATATTGTTGTCTTTGTGGTAGTTATTCAGAGTTCATGATGGTAGACATGGTTATCTTGTGTAAACACTATTAGTACCAATATTTATTCTCATCAAACTAAGAGGAAGTAGCTGTATACCTGTCCTATTTTTTTTCACTACAAAATGGTCCTTCATTTATATCCCCCCTTTTTTGTTTTATTTTATCAGAGATGTGTATTCCATTGCTATTCAAATATTGTAGGTGCATGTCCTCAGCAAAATAACCCAATATAGTCCAATAGTCCCTAGTAGTAGTGCGTTATCCTTGGAACTGGCAATGTCAGAAGTTGTTGACTTGAGCCTTTTACAGCTCAACATATTAATATGGCTTTACTTTTTATACCTCATGATTATACTTTTTTGCTGAATGGTTAAGACCAAGATAAAGCAAAATCTATATAACAACAACAACAAAAACAGTTAACTTTTGTATCTGACAACGTCAGTCAGATCCCCTCAGGATTTACCCTGAAAGCATATACAGCAGTTGGTACATCTTTTGTGTCAGTCTTCTGGATGAGACATAGCCATTACCTGAACAATTTGCTCTCTGTGAAAGCCTGAGAAAATGTTTTCCCTCTAGGTGATTTTCCTCAGGCCCATTATACATCTTTCCTGTGTGGCTCCATGATCTCCTTGAACAGAAAATCTGGGACACCACTGAGTTACAGCATATTACAGTACAGGTTCTCTTATGTTCTTAGTCCTGACTGATCTTGAAGAGCTAGGGCCAAAATATTGGCTATCCTTGTCCTGCTACAATGTTGTATGTGGTTTGATTTTTAAATCTCTGTCTAAAAATGTATAATTATTTTTTTCACATTCTATAGGGATTCAAAATTTAGAATATCAATGATTGTTGGAAAACACCAGTTCCATGTCATGTCTAAGGGGTTTGATATTCAGAAAGATGGTGATGTTAAGCTCAACTGCCTATGTTGTCATTAAGCTTCTCTTCTGGATGGTTAACAGTTTAAGTTTGCAGACCAAAAAATTAGAGAGAAAGAAAGTACCCAGGTGGCCTTGACTCGTTTAGTTTGAGGACTACATTGCTGGTCTGTACTAGCGCTTGAATCTTTTTCTTTATGAGGCTATTAATATTTTGTTAGACACACATGTAAAGGACCAAGTTGCATGAACCTAATTACATGTTAAAGCTTTCTTTTTCAATCATATGTGGTGATTTATTTTTGATAGATTTTTTTGTTTTTGTTTTTGTTTGGGGAGGGGGTTGCTGACCGTTAAAACAAGGTGAGGATTTTTTGCAACAACAGCATCTGCTCCGCGCACAGTTATCAAATGCTCTTATGAAGTAAAAACTGTCATAGATTAAGAAACGGGCACATCTTGGTTATTGTTATAGTATCAATAGTGATTATATTAAAATAATGATGTGCTACTTGGTTTAATAAGTATTTTACTGAAGATTTGATTTATTCTTTTGGTCTTCCTTATCTTTGATTTGTCAGCTGGCAAATAATTTAAATACTTAAAATAATGGTTAAAACCTATATAATTATACCCCATGCTGTCCAACAGGACAGAATGTACCGCCAATGGTTCAGAACCAGAAATATGAATTATGATTTGTTGTGACTATGTTAAATACCATGCTAATCATTTCATTCCTCTTGGGTCTACTATTCTTGTTTGTTTTGTGACAGGGCCTTAGGTTATAGTCCAGGTTAGTCTTTTTGCTTTTGGACAGGGTCTTACAATATTGTGCAAGATGACCTTGAGCTTACTTTATAGCCCAGGCTGGTCTCAAACATAATGATCCTCCTGCTTTAGCCTTCCAGATGCTATTGCACCACCACTTTCAGGCTGGTCTTGAACTCATTTTGTAGCCTGTGTCAGGTTCAAGTTTACTGCAGTCCTCCTTTACTCAGCTTCGTGAGGTCTTCTGTCTTCTCTGTATGTTCCCTTTTATATATTGTTTGCATAAGTACTCTTTGCTTTATTCCTTTTAAATGTTTTTCTCTTAACACCAGCTTTTGAATTTCTGATACATACTTTTGCCTAATCAACTTTTATCTGTTATAACTTTAATCTTTCTAATTTGCTTATTTTCATTTTCTTGTGAGCAGTTTCAACTACTGATGTGCTTTCGTTTTTTTTTTTCCATCTTTTCAAAGCTTACCTATAATCTTTTCACTGCTTTGTATTTTTCTGCATATGGATTTACCATCACTTAATATTTTGATTTTGTTTGCTTAAAGATATAAGAAGTAATTCAGTACTTTAATATTAAACTTCTGTTGAAACTTGCCTTTGTTTTTTATTCTTTCATCTAATATCAAGATTTCATTAGTTGTCCTCCTGATTCAGTTATTTTCAAGTTATTCATGACAATATATTTGTCATACTCCTAATGTTGAATATGTTGATAATTTAGTTTATACCAGGTGTTTTAATTACTTTTCTCTCATTACTAAAGCAAAATACCTGATATCCAAGGTTAAAAGAGAAAAGGTTTATTTAGCTCGGAAGTTTCACTCCAAAGCAGAGTGGCACATGGCAGAGGGGCAACAGTTCATAGTGGTGGAATATAGCAAAATCATTGAGGCCACAGGAACAAACTTCTGTCTGTTCTTTATGCTGGATCAGTCAGTGGGCTGACTAGATACAAACCAAAGAGGAATTAATAAAGGAATGAGTAGATTTTAAGTAGACAAGTAGATTTTTAGTTCTTTTTGACTATAAGCAAAAATAAATGATACAATATACAATGTATGAATATTTTTTAATGAATCAATTAAGAGATGATGATCCCAACACTGAACTGTGAACCAATTACAGACTAGATCCAGCTACCTCCAAAATGTCCACAGCCCATGACAGCATGAAGTTTCCAGGAGACATCCAGACGTAAGCCATAACTCCAGAAGTCTCCTTTGAAAATGGATTGACTTTTAAATCATTTATTTTTTAGAAGTACTCCCTTCTATCTGTCCGATTTAAGGTTAGAATATATGTTCTCAAGTATTCATTTACATGTAAAAGCCTTCCTATGTTTTGTACTAAGTGCAAAGGATATAATTACTGTTATTGTTGAGGATATAGCTTAGTGGCACAATGCTTGCCTGGCAAGTGTGAGGAGCTGAGTTTGATTCCTGGTACAAAAACAAGCAAACAAACAAACCCAAAATCATATTATGGAAGTTAGCATTAGAAAATTGAACATATATACAATTACAAATGTGGTTAAATAGCACAGAAGAAAGAGGAAGGAGTGCTGAGAGTTATTAAACAACCTGCCCAATAAATGTGACACTTGAGAAGAATAAATAGTAAAGAGTAAGCCAGGTTATAAATGTTCTGCATAGAGAGGACAGCATGAGTAACGCTAAGAGACAGAAAAGAAAATGACTTACTGACTAGAATGTGGAAGATGAAGAAGGAAGAAGGAGGAGCTAAAGACAAGTGGAACCTTTTAGGCCACATTAAGATTGATAATGTAATTGAATATAGTGTGCAAGGAGAATTTTGAAAATATTTACTAAATAAGTAAAAGATGAAATACCTGAAGAATAGCAGCAGAAGGAAGATGGACAAACATAGGACAGATGGATTAAAGGTTGGAGAAAAACAGTGATAATTGAAAGGAAGGCAAAGAGAAGAGTAGATGGAAAAAAGACAAGTAAGGGAGAGGGAAAAGGAGAAAGAGGAATATCTTAGTTACTCTTCTCTTGTTGCTGGCATGCAAGCTTAGGAGAGGAAAGGTTTATTTAGCTCACAGTTACTGGAGGTTCAGTAGTTTAAAGTAGCCAGAATTACAAAGCAAGACCTCGTACCAGCATGTCCAGGGTGATCTACTTCTTACCTCCAAGAGAGGCTACCAGGCTTAGGGTCTGGTGGCAGGGGAGACGCTTGCTGTCAATTTAATGGTTCGTGCCTCTCTAGCCCCACCCCTCAAGCCCTGCCCTGGTCTTATGGCCCCACCCCTCAAGCCATGCTTGACAGCCCCATTATTTATATGAGGCTGTAGGGGGACAACTAGATACAAACCAAAGAGGAATTAATAAAGGAATGAGTAGAGTTTAAGTAGACAAGTAGATTTTTAGTTCTCTTTGACTATAAGCAAAAATAAATGATACAATATACAATTTATGAACATTTTTTAATGAATCAATTAAGAGATGATGATAGAGAACACTGGCACTATAAAGAGCTAGAGAAAAATGGAGGAATCAAGAAGTAAATAAGTGGAACTTAATTTGCGAAGATATAGAGAGTGAGGTAATGATACCTGATTTTTTATGAGTTATAAAATAAACCACAAATGGCCTTTCAATTTTTAGAAAATTGCAGTGAATTAATTCTTTCTCTTGCTGTCCTCTCACATACTGTTTTCTTCTCTTTGTATAAGCTTTTATTTCTTACTTTGACTTTTTTTCGTTGTCTCTGATTATTCATTCTTCTAAAATTTTGTAATATCCTTGGCTACCAAGGAGTATGTATACATATCTGAAGATTCAGTTTTGGGTGGAATTGTTAGTAAATTTTGTGTAACAATTTCTGCTGGTAACACATTCATTTTTTCTTTTTTATCTTTTCCACAAATGGCTTTATGATTTGGTGGGGGGGGGGAAACAAAATTTCTCTGTGTCTCAACTTTATTATCCATTGAAGGTGGAAGGTATCTGTCCTATTGACTTAGAGATATTTTTAGATATAAAGAAATTATATGCCTCCACTATAATTGTGAGCTGTTCTTATATTATGACATGAGTCAATTTTATATTAAAAAGTATGGCATGTTTTGTGTATTCTCTTATTATTTTACAAATTCACGTATGGTTTTATAGATTGAACATTTTAAAAAGTCCATATTCCTCATAATCTGAAAGTAAAATTGTCTATTATTTGCTTGGATTAGTTTTTTGAATATGTGAGTTCCTCCAAGGAATTATTCCTCATTATTTTATATGACCTTAGCTTTCAGTTCTTTATTTAAAAAATAAGAGGGTAAAATAAATGTTCTTTGCAGCCTTTCTTACATATTTTTTTAACTTACAGGGGAAAGAAACTAATACAACATAAGTATTCTAGGTGCCTCAAGTTTTGTTTCTAATAAGACAAGGAAGCAATAAATATATACATACAGTATTGTGTATATCAAATGAGTATAATTGAATCCTATTTTATCCACAGAGTCTCTTTTCCAGCTCCTTTTGGAAATCACTGTTCGGAGTACTGGAATGAATGACAGCACAGGACAGTCCCTGACAGCACTTTCCTGTGCTTGCCTCTTTAGTCTAGTGGCTTCTTGGGGAGAAACAGGAAGGACACTTCAGGCCATCTCTGCTATCCTCACCAACAATGGTAGCCATGCTTGCCAAGCTATTCAGGTATTTCATATTTAAATATGCTTAGAAGTATATAGGTTACCAAACTTCAGGGCTTCTTGTTTTGTTTTGAGATAGAGATTGAATCCAGGGCCATCTCACTGAGCAGTTCTTATTTTTTTATATTTAGATGGGGTCTTGCTAATCATTAAGTTGACCATCTAGGTTTGAACTTGTGTTCTGCCTCTCAGAGTGCTGGGATTACAGATGTTAGCCTCTCAGAGTGCTGGGATTACAGATGTGCACCACTATGTGAAGCCCCAAGCTTCAGTTTTGTTCTTTGAAATAGCATTTTACTGCATAGTTCAGGCTGGTCTTGAACTTACTATTTAGCCTAGGGTGGCCTCAAATTCACAGCAGTCCTTTTGCCTTAATCTCTCAGTGTTGGGATTACAAATACATGCCACCATACCTAGCTCCCAGCTACAGTTTTATCTCAACTTCTGTTAACCACTCAGTAGTTTACCCTGCATGTCACTGGAATAACACATTTGTTCTTGTATTGACTATACCAAGCATTGCTGGGCAGTTGTAATTTCACCTAGTCAATTCTTATATTGAATATAATTGGCATTTTTATACTTCCTGTTATGGAAATGAACAAAAAACTAGTAAGGGATTAATAGGATTTTCCAGCTTTTCCTATTCATTATATAGTTATTTGATTTGTACAAGGTTGATATATAAAAGATGTAGACTATATGTTAAAATGTAAGGCTCATTCTATAGCAATAAAGATAATGAAATGAATTTTGGCAAAACGTTAAATCTCTAGCCTGATTCTTGTTTTAACATTACAGCCTTTTCTTTATATTATATTGTTCTGTGCCTTTCCTGCATCACCCATCTTGTCCTGAATTTTCAAGTATGGAATTCTTTCATAATTGAGTATCTTTCCTATTGATAAGGAAGCATATGCCATCAATCTGCTTTATTTTTGGTTTGTTGATTGTGAGTTTTCATGAGTTGGTTTGTTTTGAGTTACTTTAGTTATCCACCTAACATTTGAAGTTTATAATATCTGGCTGTGGAATAAACTATTATTGTTAGGTGTAGAAGGTATAACTTTCCCTATGGATAAACTTGGTTTAATTTTTTTATTTGTTCATTTTGAGATGGGGTCTTACTATTCAATTTATGTTGGTCTTCGACTCACTATGTAGCTGAGGCTGGCCTCAGATTCACCATGATCCTCCTACCTCATCCTCCTGGTGCTGGGATTACAGGAATGTGCCACCATACCCAGATCTTTTGACTGACTTGATGTTGAAAAGCAGTAAATTAAACTGAAAGGTACAATAGATATAGTAAAAGGGAAAGAAACTGCTTCAAAAGAATGAACAGTTAGGTTGAGGGAAAGAATAAAAGAAAGGAAAAAAAGAAATTATAGTTTAAGGCCCAGTAATCTGCTCTTCACTGACCCCTTGTACAACCCAAAGAACAGATGGAAGAGTTTGATTAGTTATTGTTAGCAGCTCCAAAACAACAGAAGTAGTATATTGGCAATTTTCTGTGATGTATTCAGTTTTGAACTCCTATGTCAAACATAAATGTTTCCCTCACTCACTGTAGTTTTTATTTTTTTTTAATTTTTTATTTATTTATTTATTTTTTTTTGTCTTTTTGAGACAGGGTCTCGCTATGCAGTTGAGGCTGGCCTTGAGCTCACTGTTGTAGCACAGGCTGGTCTCGAACTCGCACCAATCCTCCTGCCTCAGCCTCCCGAGTGCTGGGATTACAGGCGTGAGCCACCATGCCCGGCTACTCACTGTAGTTTTTAACTCTTTCTCTTTTTCCTCTTTTTGCTCTGCTTGAAATTCTTTTATTCTTTTTGAATATTTTTATATTCTTTCAGTGTACTGATTCTCAAGCTATACTGTAGACATGCTTTGAGGTTTCTGCATATGTTTAATTGTATATATGTTTAAGATATACAAGTAATCCTTAAATTGTAATAAAAGAATGAGCTCTCAGACATCATTTTAATACTATAATGACCTCACTTATGAGTTTATTAGGCTTCCATATGATTTAGTTCTTATAGGCTTAGAAATGAGTGTAAAAGCCGTAGCAGGAGTGCATAAACTGAGTTCATGGGTAGACTCCCAGAGGATACGAGACGAGATTCAAATGAGTTAAAATAAGCTACTCTAGGACTGGAGAGATAGCTCTGTGGTCTAAGCCTAGAAATAGTAAGGACCCATTTGATCACCTGTGCTACAGCCTGTGTTGCCATGTCTGCCACTGAAACCAGGTATACTGGTTCATGCTTGTCATCCCCATTCTGGGGAAGCTGAGATAGGATCAGTGTGAGTCTGAGCTTTAGCAAGTCTGAGCTTTGTTGTGAGGCTCTGTACCAAATAAATAAATGAGTGAGTGAATGAATGAATGAATGAATGAATGAATGAATAAATAAATAAATAAAATAATTTTGAGAAAATCAGCCTCTCTAGAGGAAGTGTCAGCATAAGAGAGAATGTTATTTCTGTTTGGTCAAAGTGTGGAGGTGAGAGAAATAAGGAATATGTCAAGGCTTAAAAGACATTAGTTATAACCCAGAGAATTGGCAAATAATAGAGATGATACTTGCATGCATGTCTCACTGTAGTATTGTGTGGAACCATTATACCAACCAACTAAATCTCTGAAATCATGAGCTGAGGTACTCTGCAGGTCTGCGTTTCACTGTACCTCCAGTTTTACCTAAGACACCACACTGAAACTGTTACCATAGCTTACAATGTTCTATCACTCTCTGTCAAACTCGCTATCATTTCACAGTGCTGTTATCCTGATTATGGGTTAAGAAAAGTCTTCTCAAGCAATATGAAATTCATAGTATTCCCAAATTTGGGGACACTTGAGTATAATTACCTACCTTCTCCAAAAAGCTTAGCAGAAAGTTTAAAGTAGGGGAGAATAGTAGCACTATGAAGTAATTTATTGAAAAAGACTAAAATCTTTTTTTTTTTTTGAAGGATAAACTCCAGGTATCAAAGACTATGTATAATATACTATTGCATTTGAGCTCAAAAACTAACAGAAAAGCGTCTGGAAAAAGGCATGCAACATCATTGAGCGTTAGTAGAAAGAAATACAGCATATTCAATCTGGACAGATTTTCCCTTATTAAAGTGTTTGACTTATATTTTATTTCTTTCTTTTTTCTTTTTTTTAGATAATGTATTTAGGCAGGGTGTATGGGGTCTCACTACACAGGTAGGACTTACAGTGATTCTCCTATTTTCAGCTTCTCAAGCACTGGGATTACAGGGGCATGCCACCACACCCAGTCTCATTCTCTGTCTCAGTGCACCCCAGGGGCAGGGCCAGTAAAGCCTGCCAGGGTTTGAACCCTGGCCACTGCACTCTGCCTAAGCAGGCACTTTAGTCTGCTAAGCTATCTAGCTGACCCAGTTTGGCCTATGCTTTAAGATAGTAATAAGAAGTAATATCTAAAGAATGAGAATATAAAGAATAATAAGATTAGAAAAAGAAAAATTTTTTGAATGGTAACAATCAAGTAATTACAATTATAAAATTTAAGGACAGATAAACTATTGGTAATTTAGTAGAAGATGGAAATAGTGAACTGAAAGATAAAAGGAGAAAATTATTCAGAATGTGACACAGATGAAGAAGCAAAAATATGAAAGATAAAATACTAAACACAAGTACAGGGTAAGAAAGACTGTTACTATAAGTATAATCTAAGTACTCTAAGGAGTGATAGATTTCTGAAGATAATTTGAACTAATGCCTAAGATGTATAGAATTGGTATATGACTTTGAATCCTTAGATTCAAAGCACGTTCAATTAAGATTTGCTTCTTAAGAATAAACTTTTAGTTGGACAATTTGTTTTCTTAGAAATGATGTATTATTGTAAAATGTATCTTTACTTGGTCTGTTTCATCTTTTGAATATTAAAAATGTCTTTTCATTTTTTACTTCTCTTTTGAATAGGTGCCAATGATACTGAATTCCCTACAGAGGAGTGTACAGGCAGTTTTAGTGGGAAAAATTCAAATTCAGGACTGGTTTAGCAATGGGATTAAGAAAGCAGCTTTAATGCATAAATGGCCATTAAAAGAAGTCTCTGTTGATGAAGACGACCAGTGTCTACTTCAGAATGATGGATATTTTCTTTATCTGTTATGCAAGGATGGATTATACAAAATTGGCTCTGGATACAGTGGAACAGTTAGGGTAATGTGATTGCTTACAGTTCCTAATCACAGATTTATAATGACTCAATTTCATTGTGAGATGTACTGTCCAATTTTGATGTAATAATTTTTCTTTAAAATTAATTATAATTGAAATATAAGCATTAAATGTTATTAATGTATATTATTTTTCATTGACAATTATGAAACTGATGCTAGATTAACTTTTGATATTTTACAGGGCCATATATATAATTCTACATCCCGCATCAGAAACAGAAAAGAAAAAAAGTCTTGGTTAGGTTATGCTCAGGTAGGAGACTATCCTCAAAGAACCACACTTTCCTTATTTTTTAAGATGTGCTTGTTAAATCAATAAATAACATTTGTTCTATTTAAACAGAAGTAGTGTAGTTTTGTATTATAGCTGTAGTAGTGGCATAGTGTAGTGCAGGAAACATTGGCTCAGAACTCAAAAAGTTCAATTTTAGATCAGGATTTGCTTCTCACTGACCATGTGACTTTTGTAACTCAGTTAAATTGTTTTAAGTTGTATTATTTAGCTGCAAAACGTGAATCTCAGAGCAGATTTTTTTTTTTTTGGTCTTTTTGAGACAGGGTCTCGTTATGCATTTCAGGCTGGCCTTGAGCTCACTTTTGTAGCCCAGGCCAGTCTCGAACTTGCACGATCCTCCTGCCTCAGCCTCCCAAGTGCTAGGATTACAGGCATGCACCACCACGCCTGGCTCCTGAGTGGAATGTAAAGATCACTTATATCATTAGCAAATCTGAATTGGAAACATACTTGACTTGAGGTCAAATCAGGGCTTCGTGTAACAAACTCCATTTTGAATCTACCTCCAGTACATTCAGATGTTTGACTTACCCATTGGATAGCTGTGAAGATCCTGCAGGGAATCAGCAAAGAAAGCAGACTGCTAGACCAATTTTGCTTTCTTACTGCCATGGTCTTACCACTGACTAACATAGACACATGGTGTCAACCTTTTACTTACTAGGTCACCAGTCAGATACATTTACTCCTCTTCCCATGTAGAAGAGTAAATAAAAGATGGATGAAAGGGGTCAGAAGTATTTCCTTCCCTCCTATCTCTTTAGAGATAATTCTTGAGTTCTCCTATGGAAGGATAACAAATTTCCTTTAATGCCTTGCCTTACTGAACTCAGGATCTTTATGAGCATAAAATGATAAAAAAGACGTTTTGGAAAACTGAAAAAGTTTGCTCTTATATGAAGAATAATCTGTTTTATTAGCTATTATGAATACTTTGAAATTAAGTTTTAAATATTAAATTAATTAGTAGTTATCTTTTAAAACTTTACTTAAAATGTCTAATGAAAATTTTATTTGTGAGCATGTTGTTTATCTAAGAGATATGCCATTAAAAATATATTATTACAAATAGTTTCTTCAGTGACATATCATTGTCTTTAAAACCACTGAGGTGTTTGTTTTGTAACAGCCTACATATCTCAGATATTTTTCCTTAAAATGGTTATCAAAGAAATAATGATTGTTTTACCAACTTGGGAAGTGATATAGTAGGAATTTTGAATAAAATGTTTATACTGTTGTACTCCTGTTAGATGGTCCTTACATATCCTCCTTAGAATATATTATGTTTAGATGATTCTCGGAAGTGAACAATTCTTCCTTTTATATTTTTAGACTTTGATATCATTTAGACAACATTATTGATTAGTCTGCCTTAAAAAACTGTAATATGGAGCAAATGGCGGCTTTTTCTGCTGAATTTGGTGATGAAAATATATTTTAACACAGGAAATTTTTGTTAATAGGGTTATTTATTATATAGAGATGTGAATAACCACAGCATGACAGCCATAAGAATAAGCCCTGAAACACTGGAACAAGATGGTACTGTAATTTTACCAGGTATGTTTCAACTATATTTTTTTTCTTTGTAAGTGACATCAGAATGTGTATGCTGCACTATTTAGACATATAAAGAATAATTATCTAGGAATAGTACTTGCTTACAAATGTGCTTAAAAATCTTGACATAAGGCTTTTATAGTCCTTACCAAGTTAATACATACAAGAATATTAGATATCAGAACTATAGTTTAATCATATCTAGTATTTTCAGATTTTTTTCCATTTATGTGGCTTAATCCCTTACCTCTATCACATGAAGACTTTTTTTCCAGCTGCTAAACTAGTGTGGTTTTGTTACTCTTAATAAAATGACAACTTTAAAATTTCATATGGCTTAGTACAAAGACTCTTCTGCTTAATTTTTTTTAACAATTGTACACTTGGGTTTTCTTTATTTTAAATAGCTTTTCTGACAGAAAGGTTAAGGTAGTTAGGAATTTCTTTTTTTTTCCCCCATTCATGTATTTGGTATAGGGTCTCACTACATAGCTTGTATTTATAGTGATCCTTCTGTTTTCAGCCTCCCCAGTGCTAGGATTTCAGGCATGGGTGACCACAACGCCTGGACTCTGTCGCTAGTTCAGTGTACACCAGGGCAGGGCCAGCCTGGCATGTGGGTTTGGGGATTGAACTGTGGTTCCTAAGCTTGCCAAAGCTGGCACTTAGTCCACTGAGCTATGTTGTCGGTCCTAGAATTTGTTAAAATTATTATTTTTCACACTTTTTCATACCACTCTAGTAAGTTTCTTTGAACACACTTTATGTTTTAGTTTTTCACTCAAATCAGTAGTGTGTAAATTGTCAGGCAGTAGGTCTCAACTTTTGTGAAACATGGTAAATGTAAAATACAATCCATTGCAAGGTTTTGAATATGTATATACCTTTGATACTTTCTAAAGAAGTATGGATTAAAATGTTATTATATGTTTAATGTATCAATCAATTCATGAAAGGGGAGAGCATTGATTGCTTCTAGGTACTTGACTATGTACAAGTGAGACCTACTTTTAAAGAAAGCATTAAAAAGGATAATTTCTCCTACACTTAGTTTTTAGAAGTTTTACAACTTTGTCAAACATTATCTGAACTTTGCAGTTTATAAAATTATTTAAACTAATATAGAGATAACACATTAAAGTAAAAAAAAAAACAAAAACTATTCATTCTATTTCCTAGAGAAGCTTTGAAAAACAGAAAACTTAACAGAAATAATTTGTAAATAGTATGATTTCCAGATATTTTTATGGAATTATTTAGGCATTCTCTGTTTTTTAATTATTTTGTCTTAATACTTTAAAAATATTTTAATGATAAAATATGCATAAACATTCATATAAAAACAAAGATAATATTTGCTGTATAAAAGTCATATAGGTATATGTATGCATTTGTAAAAAATGGTCATGTACTACATGCTGCTTTTTTTAACTTGGCTAGTTTTACTTGAGATTTTGAGTATATTTCCAGGCCATTAAACAGTATTTTGTCTCACCATTTTTATGTTATAGGATATCATCACTCATTGATTAATATTGTTGGAGTGGGATCCTTTCAAGTTTTTGCTATATAACTTACACTTCAATTTTTTTGTCTTTATGCAAGTCATTTTAGGATAATGTCATAGAAGAAAAATTATAAGTTCAGACTCCATCCCCCACCCCCAAACACATTACTTCTAATGCAGAGGGTTTATTTCTACCTTGGTCACTTAGCAAAATTGTGATTGAGAGAACACTTTGAAGATTATTACCCAAAACTTCTATTTCAACTGTGATAAAAAAAAGATAATGTTTGTTTGAATAATGTTCTGTGCAGTTTAAATCCCTCTGCAACATTTAACCTATGAAATGCAGCTTTTAACAATATAAGTGTGGCTTTCTGTGTTCCATAAACGTGCTGTATTCGTGGTGAAAGTTGAACCAGAATTTGGGAGGATAGTCCATATTGTGTGTTGTCTGAGCTTACAGATGTTGCTTGATATCTTCCTCAAGATACTATCTTACAATATTATACGATGAACAAAGAAAAGATAAAGAGAAAATCTTGAAGACACATCAGGAAGACTCAGCCTGGAAACCTGAAGACTTTTATCATTTTGTCAATTCTTTGACTGGGACTACATTTTATTCAATAGTACATTTAGTTTTTCCTACATAGGAGAACTCTGCTCTATAGCTTTTCTATCAAGAAGAGAAGTGAATTTCCAGGTTTATAGGTGATAATGAATGCCATGTTTAAAATTGATATAAATCAGGTAACTCTTTGAGCTTAATGTTCCAACTTGTCTTATAGGCTACTTTTTTTTTTCTTTAAAGTTATTTTAACCTAGTACAGGTGAACTTAAAACATACTTTTCCCTGATTATTGTCATTTTATTCTTTGTATCTTGCCTGACCTTATGTATTCTATGTCATTTACTCTCCATGTCTGGTGACAGCCTCATTCCATGAGGCTTTTTTGTTGCTACTCTTGCGCCGCTTCACTCCCCCATCTCTGCATTTATCTGAAATTATAATGAGTTTTTCTTCTTTGCTTTTTAGTTTAAAATCTTACTGCTTAGAGCTTGAGAAGCATCTTTCTTGCGCCTCTTTGTATTCTGTACAGTGGACTAGGAACTCTTTCTTTCGATTTCTCCTCTCTTTGATTACCAAGTCTCTTGGGCTACAAGTGGGCCTTGTCTCCCAGTTTCTATTTCCAGTTTGTGATCACTGAATTCTCTATTTGGTAAGGGTCTGCCTGTGTTTTGCATATTTATAATAAGGAAGTATGCTAGTATGAAGCTCCTGGGCAAATAGTAATAGAGTAATCCAGCTTATTTGGGTGGGTTCCATTACTGCATTCCAAAAAAACAGAATTTTATGGTGTTTTGATTTAGGTGCAACTAGAAATGAAAAAAAATTCTTTTGATATTATGATTAATGGAGAGATTCATCCTAGTTCTCTGCAGTTGTTTTGGGCAGTGTGTGTGCTCTTAAACTTGCTTGCTGAAAATTTATTTTTCTAAAAGGACACAGTTTATACTTTGATGTTGATTTTGCTTGTAGATTTGTGTTACTTAGCAGTAATCACTAACACATGTTCCAGTGGTCCTTCTGTAATACTGGTATCCCTTGTTATAACTGAGCTTGAGCATTACTTTTGTTAAAAATATATTGTACACTCATTTTACAGAGATGAATGCAATATTGACAAATTTATGGCAATTTGCCTAGTATCTTTGACTCTTCAAAACAGAAATAAGCATGGGTTTGTCCTATGAAGAATGAATTGTGAAAAATTTCTAAAGCCTAAATGTGCTAGAATTTCTATATGGGGAATTATAGCTAGTTTGAATTTTACTTATTTTATAAAGCAAGGGATATCTGTAGTTGGACAACATAAAATACAGAGGCTCTAGGCTTATCTGTATTTCTCTATGACACTAATGATACATGTCTGAGGATAAAATATTGCTTATATCGCATGTGATTGCATTGAAATGATTGTAACCAATATTACAGTTTGTTCATTGTGGTGCATGTTTACTGTTAAACTATACCTAATACTAATTCATTTTGAAATTAGGTGGGCTTCCAGGTCCTTGATTATGGAAGATTTATAGGTACAAAATGTGATAAGTATTGTTAGTTGAATTATTTAGTGTCTTCTAATTTCTAATTTTTTGTTAAACGCAGTCCTTTTGAGTTTAAGTCTGTCCTTATTGCGTGGAGAATTCTCATTCTGACTTCAACAGAGGAGTAAAGTCATTTTGCGAGTTGTTCTTTGATGTTGTAGTATAATTACTTTTTCTTCCTTTTACACAGATTGCCACACTGAAGGTCAAAATATTTTATTCACGGATGGAGAATATATTAATCAGATAGCTGCTTCAAGAGATGTAAGTATTGTGCAGCATGAGTGTCTGGCACAAATTTATTTGATTTTTATTAGATAAAAAGCCTCAAAGAAATGACTTATGCAATATAATACTATGAATATTTTATTTCTTTTAGGATGGCTTTGTTGTTAGAATATTTGCCACAAGTACTGAACCTGTACTGCAACAAGAATTACAGCTTAAACTAGCACGAAAATGCTTGCATGCCTGTGGCATCTCACTATTTGATCTGGAAAAGGACTTGCATATAATAAGTAAGATGGCAAAATAAGTCTACAGTTCAGTTTGTGTTTATTTTTATTTATTTATTTTTAAATAACAATTACATTCATCATGGGGAGTTTGTACCTGTACATGGTTTATCTTAGTACCTCTCTTCTTCCCATTTCCCCTCTCCTCTTTCTTATTTACAATGCTTTGTTTCTACTCTATCCTTCTTTTCTAACATTTTCTCTTCCTTTTCTTCCTTTCTTCATTTCCACCCCTAGCTCCCCTTTGTTTTGCAGTTTCTTCCTATTTCACAATATCTATTATACATTTTGGTCCTTATTTGCACTTGTAGTTTCTCACACGAGGGAAAGAATGTGATATTTACACATGTGTGTCTGATTTATTTCACCTAAAAAGAGTGTGCATTTACCTGGAAATGTCTCAGGTTTGTCCTTTATGGCTGAACTCCAGTGTTTAAAAAACTACATTTGCTTTATCTGTTCATTGGTGGTGGGTATTTGAGTTGTGGTCAAGATTTAGCTATGACAAACTGTGCTGCTAGAAGCATGATGTGCATGTATTGCTGTGGTATGATACGTTTTGTTCTTCTGTAAGATATCAAGAAGGGGAATAACTGGATCAAATGATACTTCTAGGCATGTATTTTCTTCTCTCTCTCTCTCTCTCTCTCTCTCTCTTTCTCTTTCTGCTTTCTTTTAATCTCTACACTGCTTTCCACAGTGGTTGCACCAATCTACACTTCCACCAGCATTTTTGTTTTTGAGTGATGTTCATTGAATTGTTTTAAATTGCTCAAAAGAATAAAGTATTTGGAGTTATTTATATTAGAAATTCAGTATATTTATTGCCTTGTGTTAAAGGTACAGGATTTGATGAGGAGTCAGCAATTCTTGGTGCAGGAAGAGAATTTGCACTAATGAAAACAGCAAATGGAAAGGTAAATGACTCATGTTAGCTTTCTCTGCTTTATGAGAGAACTTGTATAAGTTTTTGATTTGCTTATATAGTTTATATATTTAAACATTGTTTTTTGTGTAGTAAAATCAAATGTTATAAATAACATTATGAAACAATTGTATTTAACCTAAAACTCTATAAAATTTATAAATGTTGTGTTTTTAATGCTGGAGGGGCTGTGGGGGAAAAAGAACTCTTATTCACTGTTGGTAAGAGTGTAGAATGTTACAGCCACTATGAAACTTAGTGTGGAGAGTACTCAAAAAACTAGGATTGGAGGTCCCATTCACCCCAGCTATTCCCCTCCTTGATATTTTAAAAAACGAAATGAAAACATACTATAGCGATATATGTGCACCCATATATGTAGCTGCTCCATTTGTCATGGCTAAATCCTGGACATAAGCTAAATGCCCATCAACTGAGGAATGAATAAAGAAGTTGTGATATTTTTACACAGTGGAATATTATTCATCTATAAAAAAGAATAAAGTTGGGGCTTTTATTGGTTAATGGATGCAACTGCAGATCATACTCTTAAGTGAAATAAGTCAAACTCACATGCGCAAATATCATATTGTCTCACTAGTGTAAGAACCTGAAAGAGTAAATAACCAATGGTACAATAGAAACTGTGAAAAGGGAATGGATCTGCTCCAAATAAAGGAATTAATGGGATGAGGAGACAGATAGGAGAGGAAGGGATGGAGAAAAAGATAAATCTATGTATGTATGCAGGATGGCTTGGATAATTTTTTTTTTTTTTTTTTTTTTGAGGCAGGGTCTCGCTATGCAGTTCAGGCTGGCCTTGAGCTCACTTTTGTAGCCCAGGCTGGTCTCGAACTCACACCAATCCTCCTGCCTCAGCCTCCCGAGTGCTGGGATTACAGACGTGAGCCACCACGCCCGGCAGGCTTGGATAATTGTACTGTGGGTTTCTGCTGGTCTGTGGAAAGGAGCAGATAATGCTTTTTTTTTCATTTTTCATTTTTTCCCTCTTTCTTCTTAAATTCTTATATTTTTTTTCTAATTTTGTGTGCATATATATGGTAATCTAAAGAAATAAGTTGAAGATAACACTGTGATACAGCAAATACTGTCAAATTCATATTAATTTGGTTGTTGAAATACCGTTTCTAATTTTTTAATACTATGTTTATTCTCTTAAAAATAAAATAATAAAAATGTAATAAAATGTTTTTATAAGTAGTTAGGGATTTTGTATGTACTTTTTTCAATTATAGCAAATTTGTATTTTGTGCTTATTTTGATAAAATATTCCTTTCAAGTTTTTATAAATACACAGAAGTACTTTGACTGAATATGCAGAAGTTTGCTGACTTAACACACAGAAGCACCCTGGAGAAAATAGTGGCCCGTGAAATAAGTCAGACATTGCAGAGATCAGTCTGTTGAAACAGAAGCTTCTTTGGAGCTTAGATTGTTATTTTTGTTTTTCAATAAAATCTTGAAAATTTTATTAACTCACGTGAAGCATGATTTGCTATTCTAAAGCCACTGTAATTCCTTTTTTCTTTTTTAATATATAAGATATATTACACTGGAAAATATCAGAGTCTTGGAATCAAACAAGGTGGTCCTTCAGCAGGAAAGTGGGTTGAGCTACCAATTACAAAATCGCCAAAAATAGTTCACTTCTCAGTTGGACATGATGGCTCACATGCCCTTTTAGTTGCAGAAGATGGAAGCATATTCTTTACAGGATCTGCTAGTAAAGGAGAAGATGGAGAGTCCAGTAAGTTGTTTCGTTAACTGGTCACTTAGTAAAAATAATGTAGACTATTTAGAAATAACATCTGTCAATCTCAGTAATGCAAACCTCACCAACAGTTAATAGAGAATTTCAAATTGTGGCATATTCATTAAATGACATACTATATACTAAAGAGATACGTTTGCTCATTTCATCTAGAGTTCATATTTATGAAGTGTTGTGCTTTGTATACATGGCTGTTTATCTGAAAATGTATGCTTTTTTTTCGTATGCTTCTTTTGTTACATCATTTGGTTTTATTGTAAAAACTTATTCCACTATTTAGGAAGTTTAAAACTTTGAAAGTAGTATATATTAAACCTTATACAACCTAATATAATAGTTTGGCTATATATACATTGCTGTTTTTAACGTTATTTCTTTATGACGTAAATCTTTGCGTAACAATAAAAATAGAACAGCTTTATTTTTCTCTTATATTTTTTGTTCTCCTCAGAGTCTGTCTGAAAATACATTTTTCTCTTTCTTTAACTTTCTATGTACTAACATTAAAGTAGTATCTTCAAGAATAAGATTTTGAAGTTAGAAGATAATATAAATATTCCTTAAAGTAGCCATGAAATGAATTACTATTTCTTAAAAGATTCTGTACAGCCCATTTTTCCTTCTAATATTTGGAGAGTATTATTTTTATGTGTATAGAGTAGCTGCAGCACAATATAGTTATATTCTGAAAGGTGACTGGGAAATGGGTTGATTAATGGAATAGTTGATTGATTTTTCCATGCTTATTTCAAGAATCTGGTTTTAGAGCACAGAAGCTGCTATAAAATTTATTAATTTTTCTCATATATTTACATCTCCTTTCTTCATAATATCTTATTTACATGGTAGAATTGCTTAATAAATATATATGGAATGAATTAGAAACTTAATTTACTGGGGCTGGGGAGATAGCTCCGAGGCACAAGTGCCTGCTGGGCAAGTGCAAGGTCGTGAGTTCAAACCCTGGTCCCACAAAAAAAAAAAAAAAGAAACTTAATTTACTTTCCATGATTTAGTATAAAAACAAATACGCAAAGAAACAAAAAAACAAAAAAACAAATATGAATGATGGCCTGAGAAAAAAGAAGGATCTGTCTGTCTGTCTGTCTGTCAGTCATAATTATATCCCATACAGGATATAGGAAGATATAGGAAGGTATCAGAGAGAGATGGAGACAGATAGACAGACAAATGAATGGATGGGTGGGCGGAAGGGCGAGCGGGCAGACATACGGACAGATGAACAGTAAAATGAGTTCATGATGTAAAAGGATAGCCCAGAGATTGTGCCTGAGAAATTTGGTGGAACTTTGCTATTTATTCTCACCATACCCCTCAACCACCCTAATATTTATTCTTTAGAATTTTTTTTTTTCCACTAAGAAGGAAAACTTGACAGGAAAAATTGACAATGAGAGTTTAAATATTAATTGACCAGGAGAGACTAGCAAGTTGAATGATTTGACATGTTGAAAATCCAAGGACTTTGTGAAAAATAAATGATTAAAATGTGTCATAGGTATGAATA
Organism: Myocastor coypus; assembly: GCA_004027025.1. Taxonomy (NCBI): domain Eukaryota; kingdom Metazoa; phylum Chordata; class Mammalia; order Rodentia; family Myocastoridae; genus Myocastor; species Myocastor coypus. The sequence goes on along the minus strand of PVJA010006849.1, from coordinate 40,125 downwards.
CTGTGCTGTTTTTTTTTTTCCTTTGGACTTTATATATAAACTATGATTATTGCCAATTTTATATAGGTGCCTTTAATGTACTCTTAATTTTTTTTTAAGCAAAAAGCAGACGGCAATCAAAACCATATAAGCCAAAAAAGATAATTAAAATGGAAGGAAAGATTGTGGTGTATACAGCCTGCAATAATGGAAGTAGTTCCGTTATATCTAAAGATGGAGAACTATACATGTTTGGAAAAGATGCCATTTACTCTGATAGTTCAAGTAAGTTAAAATCATTTCTATGCAGAGACAGTCTTAATACTAATCATTAAGTGTTACCAAGACATGTCTAGAAACTCAGATTTGTGATGTGCTTTCTTTGCATTTTTATGTTTTGTTTCATGTGAAACATTCAGGAACAAAATTTTCTTCACATTTTATCATAGGCAGCTATGTCCCTAGTTTCATGTACAACTAGTCATGGAACTTGGCTTTCTCTGGAAAGCTTTCCTTCACTCAGGTGCTAATGTGGCATGCCCTTAGAATAATAATGATGGTCTCTTTAGGGAAAGTGTTTATAACAAAGCTAATTTATAATTGTCCAGCTATCCTTTTTTTTAATAGCTAAATTATATGTATGTATGTATGTATGTATGTATGTTATGGCTGGCTCAGCCTGCCCTAGGGGTGGGGTGGCGCAGCATGTGGTGCTAGGGATCAAACCACGGTCCCTGCGGTTGCCTAAGCTTGCCTAAGCAGGCGCTTTAGACCACTGAGCCATCTCGCTGGCTGATTTATAATTGTTGAATTATATTATTAGGTTAGTAACCTAATAATACAGGGGATTATCTCTCTCCTGCTATTATATGAAATCCTCTATGCCTAGCATAGTTCTAGTACATGATAGTTTTTTAGGAATTACTTGTCAAGTGATTGGCTGAAAAACCAATAATTTCCAAATTGAATGAGATACAGAACTAAATAAACTATATTCTCAGTAACTCCTATTTGGTTTCTAGATTTTCTTTCTGGTTATTTGAGATGAGTATAATAAATCAACCCATGTGGGAAAATGTTGTGAGATAAATTAAAAAAGCATTTGAGTTTTGTTGTGAAAGGAAAACAATGAAGTTTGCATGATTAAATGATTGTCTCATGCAGGACAAATGACACACATTATACCAATTATTAAGTTAAGCTATATCCAGGTAATAATGTATGCTAACACAATGTGGCAATATTTAAATTCTCAATTAGTTAAAACTATCAAAATGAATCAAGCTTTTGAGTAATGCATGTGTAGTTTTAAAATAATCATATAAGTGGTACTTGCTAAAATTCTCTTGGCTAGGGTTGAAATTTATGTATTTATTCAGCATATATTTCTTCACTGTCGACAATGTATAAGGCACAGTGTGTAAGGAGAAGCCAAATAAGTGCAGTTTTTCCTGTCTTCTTTAGAATTTGGCAGACTGTTGGATGTGCAAGAATTTAAATAGTGAAGAGATATGTTTGTGGTAACAGACCCACGTGCTAGTGGCAGTGCTTTTTGTTGACTAACAGCTTACTTAGCCTTTTGAAGCATCAGTGCCCAGTCTTTTGGCTTGCCTGGGCTGCACTGAGTAGAGAGGAATTGTCTTGAACTGTATATAAAATATACAATATGGTTAATGCTTTTGTTCTTTTTAGTACAACATTAAAATGAAATAATACAGTAAACCAAAGTTTAATGATTTTGTGTAAAAACCTAGACATATTGAGATAAGTGTACTGTTATTAATAATTGTTAACATTTTACTCAAGTTGCAGAAACACGTGTAACATCTGATACACATGCATATGTTTCCTCTTCAGCTTTGTTTGGTGGGTAAGGAGATAGAGTTAACACTGCCTGCATTAGAAAGCATTTCCTTGTCACCTAGGAAAGTCTGTGCTTGAGCACTGTGAAATCAAGTTAAAGAAAAAAATCACATAATTTAAAAGTTTACAATCTGACAAGATTACATTAGTAGTTATTTTGTGTCCCACGCCACTCAGGACGCACTTGTTTTAGAGCTTTTCTATTTTATTCTAGTCCCCTTTAAAAGGGGGCTAGAGATAGTACCTGTTTTGTGTAATTGTTATATAAGGATTACCAGAGGTAATGCTTCAGAAATGCTTTGCATGGAGTCTTAAACAAGTACAGCCTCACGATATGTCAGCTAGTACTGTTAATAAGAATTATTTCTGTTAAATATGTCATTTTTCAAGTGGACTAAAAATATTTTAAAGTGCATTTAATAGAAAGGCCTACATGAGCATAAGAGAAAGGCAATGCCTGTAAGGAAGTAATATTGGTGCTAATAATGTAAATTAGTTTTCCCTGTGTAGTTGGAAAATTGATGTTTGCGATTTGGAACAAGAACTTCAGTTTTTAAAAAAGATTTTATTCTAATGATTATTAGAAAAACATTTAGTAATCTTCACTTTTTACTATTACCATTTGATAAGATTAAACGTGCTTCTGCAAATTTAAAGTTGATACAAAAATATTAAACATGGGTGGAACTTAGGTGTGACAAGTATTGTGAAAGTAATATGTGAATAAGGCAAATTTAAAAAATAGCTGTGTAGTTGATCACATAAGAAGGCATTGTAGACTGAAAAATGCTTTACTGCTTTGGAAAGTCTTACAAAGACATCACTGCAGAATACTATGGGAATTATTTTACTTTGGTTTTGTGAAGTCAGATTAGAGCAGGTACAGCAGTGATTTATGGGCTTCTTTATTTCTGTGCCAAAAATTTGAGACCTACTGGCCTTCTGAATACAGTTGAGAGGTAGGATTCTTTTGAGTAAGCATTCAGAAGGTTGATATACTGTTACTGTAAAGATTTATCCCATCTTAGTAGCATGTTAAGATTTATTGAAACTTTATTACAAAATTTAAAAATGTAATTTTTTGTCATCCTGTCACTGTTGTCACCTACTTCATATTACTTTAGTGAGCTTAATTCATATAACAGAAATTAAAAGGTCTTCACTGAAGTAGCTCTTTTACTAGATTCACATGGGGCTTTGTTGTTTTTACCAAATTTGTCTTTCCTGTAGGTTTGGTGACTGATTTGAAGGGGCATTTTGTAACTCAGGTAGCTATGGGAAAAGCTCACACTTGTGTTTTAATGAAGAATGGGGAAGTTTGGACATTTGGTGTAAATAATAAAGGTCAGTGTGGACGGGACACTGGTGCCATGAACCAAGGAGGAAAAGGTAAGTATATAATTTTTGGATGTTACAAATTGTGTAGTCTTTTTATTGGTTCTCAGGTTCTCATGAATTTGTGTGTATGTGTGTATAGTTAGAATACATCATTTTTATAAGGTCTGTTAGACTATATTGACTTTTAAAAAGAAGGAGAAAAACAAAAACAAATATTTCTTAATGGAAATATTTTATCTTCTTGTTAAACTTGTAAAACATAGTTTTGGGTAGTGTTGCTGGTACAAATAGAGAATGTTCTACATCAGGGGTTCTCACCATTCTAATGCCGTGACCCCACAGTACAGTTCCTCATGTTGCGGTGACCCCAAACCAAAAATAATTTTGGTGGCTATCTCAAAACCGTAATTCCAAATAAATAACATTTTCCGGTGGCTTTAGGTGACCCTTGCGTTTTGGTCCTTCAACTCCCGCTGGGGTCGCAACCCACAGGTTGAGAACTGCCATTCTACATCATACATTTTTATACTTTACATGGTCTTGCTAGGCAGCTTGGATTCATAGTGATCCTCCTGTTTCATTGGCTGGCTCAGTGCATTCAGGGTTCTATAATACATTATCAAATTTTTGTTAGCATTTATTTATTTATAAATAATTTATATATTTGGTACAGGATCTCACTATGCAGCTCAGACTCATATTGAGCCTTCTGTTTCCATCTTCCCCAATGCTGGGATTATAGGCAAATGGACCCACACCCAGTCTCAGTAGCCTGCTGAGCATACCTGGGGGCAGAGCCAGCACAGCATGTAGTGCTAGGGGTCAAATCCCGGTCTTTGAGCTTGTTTAAGCAGGCTGTGATCTACTGATTTAGTATTTTTTTTATGAATTTTTCTTTTATGTGGCCAGGTTGTGGCTTTTATTTTATGTATGAATTAGAATCAGTGTTTGTCATTGTTACTTGACAGTACACAGGATGTGTAAATTAATGTGAACCTTTTAGTATTAAGGTTATGTACCTTAAGTACATAACATTAAGTATTATGAACCTTTTGGTATTTTTTTATGAATTTTTCTTTTATGTGGCCAGGTTGTGGCTTTTATTTTATGTATGAATTAGAATCAGTGTTTGTCATTGTTACTTGACAGTACACAGGATGTGTAAATTAATGTGAACCTTTTAGTATTAAGGTTATGTACCTTAAGTACATAACATTAAGTATTATGAACCTTTTAGTATTTTTTTTATGAATTTTTCTTTTATGTGGCCAGGTTGTGGCTTTTATTTTATGTATGAATTAGAATCAGTGTTTGTCATTGTTACTTGACAGTACACAGGATGTGTAAATTAATGTGAGGATAACAGTTATAGTACTATTGAGATGATTAAGTGAGAAATGCATGAAAACCTTGCACAAGCAACTGCTCAGAACTTTTAAAATACTGTTACATAAAAACAATCACTTAGGCTTCCTTCAGGATTGTTTATTCTAACTATAGACAAAGTTATCTGATCTTGTTTTTCTCATTTCCTAGCTTGCTAATTGGTTTGAAGTGGCAAGGTCAAAAGAGGTTACATATATATGCTATGCATTTACTTACTAATTAGACATATTGAGTGGTAATTTTATGTTACATTTATGCTACAGGTGTAAAAGATAAAGTTCATTGAGAGTAAGAGATCAAATGAGTAGTATATAGCCTGGCCTTTGAGGTTCTAAATCTAGAAGGGAAAACAAAGCAATTACTTGATTTCCAGAGATTTGTTCTCTTACAGTAATACTGTGTGTTCCTTCATGACCATGCTACATTTGTATTTTTATACTTTTGTATGGTTATTTGATGCATGTGTTATTCTCACTTGATTTAAACTTTATAATAGTTCATTATAGTCTTCCGTACTTAAGACAAAGGTCAGCAAACTAATCTGATGTCTTATCTACTCACTGGCTGTTTTTAAATATAGTATTATAAGCTAATGATGGACTTTATACTTGTAAAAGGTTATAAAAATATGATCAGAGACTTATATTATTTACAGTTTAGCCCTTCATAAAATGTTTATGGGCCAGCCAGATAGCCTAGCAAAATAAAACTCTGCTTAGACAGACGCAGGGACTGGGGTTCAATCCCCAGCCTGTCATGCCAGCCAAGTACTGAGATGGCAATTGGGCATGGTAGCGAGCCTATAATCCCAGCACTTGAGAGGCTGAAAACAAGGATCACTATGAGTCTGATCTGTGTAGTGAGACCCTGTACTTAATACATTAAGAAAAAAAGAAAACAAAGTTGGTTGATTTTTTCCCATAAAGGAATAAAATAATAGTATAAATTATAACACTATTTTTTTTTTGAAGTTCCAGTTGAGATATGAACAAGTTACAAGAAGGTAGTGACTGATTTCTTGGAAAGGGTAATAAATATTTTCATAGGGAATGACTTCTGAGCTGATTTTTTGAAATATAAAAAGAGTTTCACTGGTAGAGAAGACTAGAAAAAGCTTCTTGCAAATAAGAAGTTGTGTAGAAGGAGTGAAAATGAGCACAGATCCTAAACATGTGAAGGGACACAGGATGTCTAGAGAAGCAGATAGAATTTAGGTTTGGTTGGAATATAATGTGTATGGGAAAAGTGAGGTTGAAGAAAACTGGGCCATATTGGAGAATGTCCATCTCTTGCATAGAAATTTTGTTTGAGGAAATTTATTGGAGGTCTGCAACTTGTAAAGTCATATACTGTATATTTGAATGCAGTAGGAAGCTGATTTGTGAATCTTATGTTGTAGAGACTCTTGATATACAATATGCCAAGGAGATTTTCTTTGGTTTGTTGACTGTGAGGTATTGGTAGTGAGGCTAAAAAAAAAGAGACTAAAAGTATGATAGACAATGAAGAGATGTACTTGAGTATATTCTTTCCTGTCTCTTTTCAGAAAGGAAATGGGGAGAGCATTTGTTAACATTCCCTAAATCAAAATTTATTTTTGCTTATATTTTACCTTTTTTGTGATCTTTGAGTCATTACTTTTTAAATTGGTAAATACCATTTTATTTTGACAGTGGAATAATCAGAGTTATAAACTGATTTCTCAAATAGGTTTTGGAGTTGAAAACATGGCAACAGCAATGGATGAAGACCTAGAAGAAGAGCTAGATGAAAAAGAAGAGAAGTCCATGATGTGCCCTCCAGGCATGCACAAGTGGAAGCTGGAGCAGTGCATGGTGTGCACTGTGTGTGGTGACTGCACAGGTTATGGAGCCAGCTGTGTCAGCAGTGGGCGTCCAGACAGAGTCCCTGGAGGGTAAGTCAAGGGTTTTCACTGTGTAGATCCCTTGTCAAATTAACTCAGAGTATATTCTTGACTGTGTTGTTTCCCCTTTTTTGATATTAAGATTTGAACTCATGACTGACACTGTACTGCAGAGATACGGCTCTGACAACCATGGTTCTTAAAGACAATTAGTGGGCTGTGAAGATAGCTCAGTAGTCTAAGTACCTGCCTAGGCAAGCACAAGAACCCGGGTTTGATCCCAAGTACTACATGCCATTATGGCCCCGCACCAGGCACACCCAGCTGGCCACACAGACTGGATGTGGTGGCACATAGCTATAATCCTAGGGAAAGGGGAGGCTGAAGCAGGAGAATCACTATAATTCCAAGCTGCATAGTGAGACCCTGTACCAAATACATAAAATTAGAAAATACGATTAATATATACTTAAAATTCGTATAATTGTTTTCTTTTGCATTAATTTATTTTTTCATTTTTGTTTCGTATTTTAGAAGGGTCTACAGGGGCTTACTATGTAGATCGGACTCCTAGTGATCTACCTGTGTTCAGCCTCCCAGGAGCTGGGATTACAGGAATGCGCCACCAAGGCCAGTCTCAATTGCTCTCTCCCTATGCTCTATGGGTGGGTCCAGCACAGCACGCTGGGGATCAAACCCCAGTTGCTGGATCTGCCTAAGCAGGCACTTTAATCCATATTGCACTAATATCTAACTTAGTCTTATCCTTGCCTTTGGTTCATTGATTCATTTTGTTTATGGAGATAGCACCCTGAATGCACCTGATATCTTCATTTGATTCATTTAAATCATGTTTAAAAACATGTTACAAATTTCTCCAACTCTGAGTATAATTTTGTGTTCTTTTTGTAAGCTTATTTAATGCCAAATATACTTTTGTTAAGTATGCATCTTTTTTGAATGTAAAGTTACCAAATATAATACTTGATTAGGTACATGTCATTTTATTTAAATGAACTCACTGTGTGTCATTTTAGGTACTCACTTCTAGAGTTGTATCATAGTTGTTATATTTATTCCTGTATCCTTTTATCACATTTTTTTTTTTTTTTTCAAAATTCTGTGTCACTGCCAATTTAAAGCTGATGTGTGAGTTTGGCAGAATAAAAATGCATCTGCATCTTCCTTCTAGAATGTTAGGAGAATTCTAAATGCAGTTTTTACAGCTGATATAATGTATTGGCAGGTCCTTTGTCAGATCAAATTTCTAATAATTGACTGATTTTGGAGAATTGAGGACACTGAAGAAAAGCACAGAGGCAGGGTCGCCACTCTGCACCTCTGATACCAATAATTTAGCAGGCATTTTAGTCAAGTGCTTCATCTCAGATCTCAAGTTTGCCTGTCAGCATTTTTCTTTCAGGCTTGTATGTAAGATCAGGTCTTGCTACATTGCCTGGGCTCACCTTAAACTGTGCTAATTGAAGTGGTCCTCCTGCTTCAGCTTCCTGAGAAGTTGTGACTACACTATGTCTGGCAATATAGATAGCTAGATAGATAGATAGATAGATGGATGGATGGATGGATGGATGGATGGATGGATGGATCGATAGATAGAATACAAATTTAATTGTTTGGTTCTTCCTAGAAGTTGTTATTCTTTTATGTCTTTTTTTCTCTACTTAGCCAATTTCCAATAATTTGTCCACCTGTACAGAAAGTATTTAACCAATTATAAAAATTTGTTAATGAGAAAATGAACATAGGAATAAAGCTAAAATAGGGATATATCAGTGAGCTAAAGACTTATAAACATGACTTGAATAAATCTAAAATTAAGTACTTTTTTTCCTCACTTTAGCTTTTATGATAAAACATATAAAAAATTGACCATTTTAACCAGTTAAAACTGCGCTTCATTGATATTGTTAAGTACTTAATATTGGTAGGTAGCCATCACCATCATCTATCTCATATATGTTTTCACGATAAAAAAAGAAACTACTCAAATAATAACTGCCTGTCCTTCTGTGGCATTAGACCCTGGTAACTACCGTTCTACTTTCTGTCTATGATTTTGGCTAGTCTGAGTACCTCATACATGTAGAATCCTACGTCTTTTTGTGACTCACGTATTTTGCTTAGTACTATAATGTCCTCAGGGTTTATTTCTTTTTTTAACACGTAAGGCACTCCTTTTTATGGCTAAACAATATTCTGTGTTTTTGTTATCCCTGCAAGCCTTGATGCACATTTGAGTTGTTTTCACATTATAGCTGTAGTGAATAATGTTGCTGTGAACTTACTTGGGCACGTATCTCTTAGAGATAGTCTCATTTACTTTTTACTCATTGCTAGGGCAAAATATCCACCCAGTATTAAGGAAGGAAAGGTTTATTTAGCTCACAGTTAGTGGAGGTTTCAGGACAGAGTAGTACAGGTCAGAAGGCAGCAGTTCATGGCAGCAGAAAACAGTGAAGAGCAGAGGAAGAAGCACCAGCTGAGGCCTCTAATCAAGTCTCTCTCCTATCCTTCTACACCAACTGCAAAGACCAGAGATGACTGGTGAAGATCAGGCTCCACTGAGGAAGAGCCATGCAGAATCCTTCCACAACTCTCTTTTATATCATTTTTTTGTGCTGAGTCTCTCTCGAGCAGGCACTCATTGCCCTAACCAGCTGAGCTTCCAACTTCCCAAGTTGACACAATTGAATCAATAACCACAGAGATCTATAAGCAGAAGTGGAGTTTCTGGACCATTTGGTATCTCTATTTTTAATCTTTTCAGGGAACCACTGTTGTGTTTTTCATGGTGACTATACCATTTTACAAAAAGGGTTGGGTTTCTTCATATCTTCATCAGCACTTAATATTTTCTGATTTTTTAGATTAGCAACTATCCGAATAGGGTTGAGGTGATATTTTATAGTTTTCATTTGGAATCCCTTTAATAATTAGTAATGTTAAACACCTCACCTGCTTTTTTGGCCATTTGTAGATCTGTAGAGAACTGTCTATTAAATTGCCTTCCCCATTTTTGAATTAGATTGTTTAGTTTTTGTTGTACTTTAGTGTTGTGTATATATTTGGATATTGACTCCTTGTTATATATATGATTTGCATATTAGTTGTGCTTGTGTGTTGCCTTTTTACTCTGTTGACATCTTTGATGTTCAAAACATTTTAATTCATAAAATTTAGTTTGTCTATTTTGTCACCGTTGCCTCTGTCTCTTGTATCTACGAAATTATCACCAAATTCACATCAAGAAACATTTGCCTGATGCTTTTAACGTTTTTTATGATTTTAAGTATTACACTGATTCTTGATTCATCTTGAGTTTTTTTTTTTTTTATTGTAAAGACGAAAAAATAAACAGAATTTGAAAGCAAGATATTTGAGTATAATGATGGTTAATATATTCCATATTGTTATCTTTAAATTAATTATTCAGGGCATAAGATAGCAGATTTAATTGTCAAAATAATACTAGCACAAACCTTTCTTTTCAATGAACTAAGAGAAAATAGTATAATTATCCATCTTGGATGGATAGACAGGTAGGTAGATAGACAGACAGACAGACAGACAGACAGACAATTTTTTACTTTTCCCTCTTTTTTCTTTTCTAATTTTATGTATGGCATTAGAAAAGGATCAAATTTCATTCTTTTACATGTGTATTTTTTTTCATACCATTTGTTGAAAGGACTGCCTTTTCTCTGCTCAATGATCATGGTACTCTTGTCAAAGAACTATTGTACAACATATGTGACAGTTTGTTTCTGGATCATCTCTTCTATTCCCATGATCTCTAAGACTTAATGCCACTACTATACTTTTGAGTACAGTAGCTTTTAGTATACTTTGAAATAAAGAAGTATGAGTAATTTGTTTTACTTTGTCAACATTTCTTGACTGTTTAGGTCTGTAGGGATTTAGTGTAAACTTTAGGATTGATTTTATATTTACTCAAAAAGTATCATTGAGTTTTTAATACAAATCTGAGTTGAATTGAGTCTTTAGATAATTTGTCATCACATTTTAACAATGCTGTCTTCTTGTCCATGAACATGGAATGTATTTTCATTTATTTCTCTATTTTTTTCCTGTTATGTTTTATAGTTTTTACTACAAATCTTTCATTTTTTTAAAGTGAATTACTTTTCTTTTTGATGTTATTATAAATAGAATTTATTATTTTATTTACACATTGTTCATTTCAGTGTTAAGAAATATAATTGATTTTTGTATGTTGTCTTTGTATCCTGTTGCTTTGCTCATTTATTTCTTGTACCCATTTTTGTGTTTGTGGGATCTAGCATTTTCTACATTGGAGTTTTTAATATATTTGTGTATATAGATAGTGTTACTTCTCCTTTTGAATTTATATGCCTTTTATTTCTTTTTGTGGCCTAATTGCTGTGTCTAGACCTTCTAGTACTGTTTGAAATAGAAATGGGTAAATTGGGTATCTTTTTCTTTGTGCTGATTTGAGAGGAAAAGCTTTCAGCCTTTCATCATTGACTGTGTGGTGTCCACTGTTTGGTTTTCCATATGTCTTTAATGTAGAGGAAGTTTCCTTTTATTTCTGCTAGAACTCTATTTTATTTTAATACTAGGAATTTAACTTGGGCCCTTGTACTCACCAGGCAGGCACTTATGCCACTGAGTTATATCCTTGACCCCACTAGAATGGTTTTGTAAAATCACAAAATGTAACCAAATTTTGTCAGATGCTTTCGGTATAGATTAAAATGATTATGTTTTTCCTCTTCATTCTAATGTGTTGTGTTACCTGAATCATATCATATCCTTTTAACATGATTCTGATTTTGTTTATGTAAGTGTTGATAAAGGATTGATTTGTAGCATTTTTTTTTTTTTTTTTTTTTGCGGGACCAGGGTTCAAACTCATGACCTTGCAATTGCCAGGCAGGCACTTCTGCCTCAGAACTATCTCCCCAGCCCCGCATTTTTATTTTTTAATTTTGTCTTTTTAAAACTGGTTTTTAATTTAATTTATTTTTTTATTGTTTCAGAACTTTTGTTTGTTTGTTTATTTATTTTTATGGCAGGCTCAGCCTGTGCTGAGGGCAGGGCTGGCACAGCATGTGGTGCTGGGGATCGAACCGTGGTCCCTGAAGCCGCCGAAGCTTTCCCAAGCAGGCGCTTTAGACCACTGAGCCATCCTGCCGAGCCCCTTAATTTTGTCTTTAACTAGTTACAGTGCCTTTACATTTAGTGTCAGAGTCATCCTGGCCCTATAGAATCAGTCAGAAAGTGTTCTGTCTGCTTTAATCTTTGGAAAAGTTCTGAGAAATATTAGTGTTATAAACAACATTTGAAAAGTAATGTCCACGGACAAGTTCAATAGGGCATATTACTGTATAGTTTATTGTATAGTAAGTTATCTTTCAAATTTTGAGTAAGACTAGCTTCTACAAACTAGAAGTTTAACAAGGTACCCAGCTGTACCTTTGAAACTGCCGATAGGTGGTTCCTTGCTCTTTTACTTCTGCAGATCTCCATAACTATAGAATTAACAAGGCTGTCCTTCTATACATCTCTATAAAATTTCTTGTTTTCTTTATAGATTTTTGAGATGGAGACTTATTATGTATTTAAAATTGACTTTGATTTTACCATGTAATTCAGGATGGCCTTAAATTCCCTGTATTCCTCCTGCGTCAACCTCTTTAAAGTTAGGATTAGAGACATGTACCACCATACCTGGCTTAAAATTTTTTAGGTCAGATGCAACACATAATGTTAAAACTATGGTTTAATATCAGTTGTGCCTGCTAGGATCTTAAAGTCTGTCTTTTACTTATTCATCAATGTATATCCTTTCTAAAAGTGTGAAAAAGAAGTTATAGGAAAGAAGTAAAGAGAAGATTAGAAGTATTTCAGTTAAGTCATATTTTTTGTTTAAACAGGATCTGTGGCTGTGGTTCAGGAGAATCTGGTTGCGCTGTATGTGGATGTTGCAAGGCTTGTGCAAGAGAGTTGGATGGACAAGAAGCAAGACAAAGAGGGATTCTTGATGCAGTTAAAGAAATGATACCCTTAGATCTTCTTTTAGGTATTATATTGAACACAGTATTTCTTCTGATAGCTTAACCAATTTCTCTTGATAAGTTAAAAACTAAAATAACATTTAACACATGAAATATTGTTCTTTTGACAAATGGCCACGTGAAATTAATTAATGGTTGAGATTCTTTTTAAGAATTCTTGCAGGAGCTGGGGAGATGGCTCCGAGGCACAAGTGCCTGCTGGGCAAGTGCAAGGTCGTGAGTTTGAACCCCAGTCCCACAAAAACAAAAACAAACAACAAAAAAAAGAATTCTTGCAGTAAGAATAACTTTTGAAGGGCCAGCCTGATAGCTCAGTGGACTAAAGTGCCTGCTTAGGCAGAGCATAGCAGCCAGAGTTTGATCAGGCCCTGCTCACAGGGTGTGCTGAGGCGGTGATTCAGACTGGGTGTGTTAGCACATGCCTGTAATCCTAGTCCTTGGGAGGCTGAAAACTGGAGAGTCACTATGAGTTTGATCTACATAGTGAGACCCTAGAGACCTTGTTCTAAATATAGAAAAAGAAACAACAATTTTTGACTTAGCGCTACTGCTTGCCTTCCCTTTAATTTTGTTTAGAGTTATAATTATTATGTAACACAAGTTGCTTTATTATTATTTTGATCAATAATCTAGCTGTACCAGTACCTGGCGTTAATATTGAAGAACACCTTCAGTTACGACAAGAAGAAAAACGGCAGCGTGTAATCAGAAGGCACAGATTAGAGGAGGGAAGAGGTAAGTTGTAATTGTAAAGAAAATATAAAAAAAAGCCTTACATAGAGATGAAAAATTAACAGAATAGACAGATTCAATAACAAATCTTTAAAATTAATAACAATGTAGTAAGTCATAAAAATATTTAAGGCATTGTTAATATGCCAACAACACATACTTTAATTCTTATGTCAGTCATATTAAGAATTGTGCAATCTGCCAATCAGTAACTATTTAGTAATGACAATTTTAAAAAATTCAAATGCTGAGAGTTTGTCAAACATCCCAATTTTGGATATATCTATTTTGTATGTAGGAAAATTACATATATTTCATAGAAAATATTGTATAATTTATGTTTTGGATATTTACAACATATGGAAGAGATAATTCCTTCTATATTAATGATTTTTTAATAAGTTTATTTATTAACATTATGTGTGTGCTACCTGGTTTTTCTGTTCCCATTTGGAAATACTACATTCAGGCAAATGAACATAACCTACAACATCAAAAGTTTATTACATTCTAATCAAAGTATAGTAAATCTTTAAGGTGACATTTAATTACTTAGAAGAGGTTGCTACTCTTCCTTTTTGAAAAAGCTATTCTCAAGTTGTAATATATATCAGCAGATTGGAAATAAACACTAAATTATATATTAATATTATAGTTTAGCAAAACTTGATGATTAGAGAATATGGTTTTCCCATTTATTTTTAAAGAGTATCATAACTTCTATTTAACAATTAAAAGCTTCCACTTTTTAAATATTTAAAGGATTATATTATTGTATTTTATATGATTTTTCAGATACAGACTTACGTTCTGGTTAGGTGGTGTGTATTTTATGACAAATTATGTTTCTCCGCAGTCCTGAATACATACTGACATTGAAATAGAAATATGTAATTTGGAGCTTTGTTGCACAAAGACTTTGTCTCATCTTCATATTCATAAACTGTTTTTCACACTCATGATTTTTAAAACATACATGTATTAAATTTCTTTTCTCAATGAATTGGTATCTTCATTATTAACCTCAATTATGGCAGTTCTAAGCTCTTCTCCTGCACAATACTGATAGTAACTGAAATTGGTGCATTTGTAGTCCTGCCTTCTGTTTGCAGTCACCATAGTTACCACAGCATCATGTAAAGGGAGTACTTAATTCTCACACATGTTTTATTTAACACAGGACTGTGCAAAGCTAATGCTTGTCAGTATATTTTATTTTATAAAAAATATTTTTACTTTAAAGAATCCTAACTATGTCCCTATTTTTAAAAGATCAACCTTCAGGCTGAGACAGGAGGATTAGAAACTCAAGTCTAGTCTACCCTCAAACTTTTGATCTTCCTACCTCGTCGTTAATAAACATACTAGAATTATAGGCCTGTGTTACAACATATAGCCAGAAAACAAATTTTTATAAGCAAAAATTGAATGTTCAGAGATACAGCCATGCTTGCATAACAAAATAAATTAACATCATTTTTTCCTAAAAATTGAGTTTATTTTTATTTTCTTCTAAAATTCTTTTAAAAATATTTTCAGGAAGTGTGCTATTTTATAAACAAATAGAGAATAAGTGTTATGTTTTAAACCAAAAACCAGTGGGAGGTCAGGGAGATAGCTCAATGGAATAAACGCTGGTCTGGCAAGCAGAAGGTACTCAGTTCAACCCCCTGTACCACAAAAAAATAAAACAAATAAACCGCTGTTGCTTACAAATAAGTATTAAGACATTTTTCACTTTATCTTTGTGTTTTCAAAAAATATTTTTATTGAATATAAGAATCCCTTTGAGGAGCTATCTTTTTATTAGTTTAGGATAGTGGTTCTCAAAAGGAGCAGTAAGTATCATATGGGTACTTACTAGTTCAGATCTACATCATCTTGGACGTAGGACCCAGCAAATTATGGTTTAAATTTTCAGGTGATTTTTTTTTTTTTTTTTGTCTTTTTGAGACAGGGTCTCATTATGCAGTTAAGGCTGGCCTTGAGCTCACTTTTGTAGCCCAGGCTGGTCTCGAACTTGCACCAATCCTCCTGCCTCAGCCTCCCAAGTGCTGGGATTACAGGCGTGAGCCACCACGCCCGGCTTCAGGTGATTTTTTTTGTTGTTAAGTATAAGAACTATTGCGGTAGCTAAGTGATTATCCACATGTGGTCTTGTTGACCTATAGCAAAATCACTGGATCACATTTCTGTGTGATCTGAGTTATCCACAAATGCCCAGAAAATGGATATAACCCTGAAAATAGATTTAACTCACATGCAGTATGCTAGAACTGTTCTCTGGTTCTGTGCTATAGAAAATATTATTCTTAGTTTTGATGAGGAGTAGTAACATCAAATTTTAACATTCCAGCTGCCACATGTAATTGTCTGTCTTCTTCTTGGCTCTGCTTGGTACTTTTTTTAAGAGATAAAACTTGGTGATTACACGATATTATTTTTCCATTTATTTTAAAAATATAAGCTTTATGTCATTAATTATAACTTTATTTTTTAACTGCCTGAATATTTTTATATTATTTTTTATTTTAATATGAAATAACAATGTGACAGTTTCAAAACACATTAGTAGTACATTCCAATAATTGATACAATGCATATTGTTGTCCTCGTAGTAGTTATTTAGAGTATAGGATGCAGACATGATTTTTCTTTTCTTTATTTTTTTTAATCATTATTGATATAAAAATTTTTTCTCCTTGAATTAAGAGAAAATAGTTATATACATAGTCCAATATTCCATAATTGTAGTGGGCTATGGGCAGAACTGACAATGTCAGAAGCTGTTGATTTAAGCCTTTTACAGCTCAATATACTAATCTAGCTTTACTTTTTATGCCTCATGGTTAAACTTTTCTGCTGGGTGGTTATGGGCAAATTAAAGCAAGATCTGTATAAGAAAACATGTAACTTTTGTATCTCCACGGTCAGTCAAAACCTCTCAGCATTTAACTTGTAACCATGTAGAGTGATTTGTAGAACTGTTGTCAGTGTCAGCTGTCTGGATGAGTCAAAGTCATTGGTTGGCCAGTTTGTTCTCTGTGAAAGCCCGAGAGAATGCTTTCTCTCTAGGTGACTCTCCTTAGGCACACTATCCATCATCAGTCCCTTTCCTTTGTGTGGCCCCAAAATCTCGTTGAACAGAAAATTTGGGACTCCACTGAGCTATAGAATGTTATTGCACAGGTTCTCTTATGTCCTGAGCCCTCACTGACCTTAAAGGAGTAGGCAGAAAACTTCCCAAATATGAGAAAACAACTTGACATTCAGGTAACTGAGGCATACAGAACTCCAAATAACATCAACTCAACTAAAAACACACCCAGACATATAATAGTTAAGATCCCAGAAATCCAGCAGAAGAATAATATTACTAAAAGCTACTGGAGAGAAGAAACAGATCACATTTAAAGGAAAACCCATCAGAATAATGGCAGATTTCTCCTCACAAGCCACCAACTCAAGAACAGCATGAAGCAGAGTGCTTCAAGTTCTCCATAAAAATAAATTCCAACCCAGACTGCTATACCCTGCAAAACTGTCTTTCAAGTTTGATGGAAAAGTAAAATATTTCCATGACAAAGAACAGCTGAACAAATTCGCAATAATAAAGCCAAGCCTATACAGACTACTAGAAGACATTTTAAAGAGGGACCACAGTTCTAACTTCAAAGTTTAGGACTCTGTTAGTAATTATATTCATTAGTAATAGGCTTTTAACTTTGTTAACATTGTAGGACTTTCAAATCGAATTATGTGAAACTTATTGAAGATTTCTCTCACTGTACCTTCCAAATCTTTGTTACTTCTTTTTTTAAGTTGGTGTTTTAGATCTAGGCTTTTATACTAAAGACTTTTGTGTATTGATCAACTTTTTCATTTCTTCTACAAAACATCCAATCCTTGCTAAAGCAGATGTTTAATTTGGCCCACAGTTTCAGAGGGTTTAGTCCATAGTTGACTGGTGCCGTGGAACAAATATCATGGCGGAAGAATGTGGTGGAAGACAGCTCCTCAGTTTACTGTGGCTGGGAACCAGAGCAGGGGAGCAGTGCCAGAAAACGCATGGGCCAGGGACCAGTTTATAGACTTCATAGGTCATGCAGGTAGGACAATAAGACATTTACAGAAATTAGTTTACCAATCCCCTCCCAAGAGGAACTCCCAAGCCAGTCAGATTGACAAATTTGACTGTCACATTCCATCCTTTTTCATTGACACCTCAACACATCACCTTAACTAAAACATAAGCTCATAATTCGCCCTAACATGATAGATTCTATGTACAACTGAAAACACACTAATGCCCTCTCCAAAGTCTCAACAGTTCGAGCATTGCTCAGAACTATAAGTAAAAGTTGATTCTTACCCAAGACACACTCTGAGCTATGAGCCTCTGTAAACAGTATTCTCAATATACAGTATTACATGGGAAACATTCCCATTCCAGAAAAGAGTGATAGGAACATAGGAAAGAATCGCATGAGAGAAAGACCAAGACTCAGCATTAAAAACATTTAAGTCCTGCAGCCCCATGTTTATGTATCTTGGGCATATGTTAACAAAAGGGTCTTCGGTTTGCTCAGCTTTATGTCTACAGGCTTGCTTGTTGCAGACCACATAGTTTCTCTCTTGGTCTGGCTTCACTTATGGCCAGAAAATATTTCACTGTCGTGGTATCTTTGACTTTCTTGGTCTCCTTTGCACCTTTGGCTTTGTTCTCTTAGCCTTAGGCACCTGTCTCCCTGGCTTCCCTGGCCTTCTTTTTAATCTGTATAGAAACCTCCATGGTAGCACAGGTTTTGCATTTTACATGTCCAAACAGCAGACATTATATGGATATTGCCAAGGTTTGCTCATTCCTTGATCAGTAGTCCAGCCTTTTGGAACCATGAGTACCTAAATGGCTCAATTTGGTGAAATGAATCCAAAGGAAGTAATTTACTATGTGGTACCTCTTGAACAGTGGATCTAAAGGTTATCTTCTATAATAAAATGGTTAGGCTTTTGTACCCTCAAGACTGTGATGTGTGAAGTCTCATTGATTCTTGTAATGCCTCTGAGACACCTGTACCACTACAAAGTGCTTACTATCTTTTTAATCATGCAGGTATCTTGAACAACCATCTTTTCTTTTTAATTATTTTATTTTATTTTATTTTTTTCTTGTTTCAGAACTTTTGTTTGTTTGTTTATTCTTATGGCCTGCTCAGCCCACCCTGAGGGCAGGGTGGGCACAGCATGTGGTGCCGGGGATTGAACCGTGGTCCCTGCAGCTGCCTAAGCTTTCCTAAGCAGGCACTTTATACCACTGAGCCATCCTGCTGGGCCCAAACAACCATCTTTTCATTGACCCTAATTTTACATGATTCGTTCTGGGCTGGGATTTAAGGTTTTCAAATGTTTCTGCTGTGCTTTTTTCTTCTAATTCTTACAGCCAGAAGTATCCAGTCACAATCTAAACATTGGGGTGCCTTGATAGTTCCTCCACTAGATTGATTAGTCACCACCCTTAAATTCAGCCTTCCACATCTCACGACATGGGCAGAAAGTAGATTCTTTGTCAGAGTATCATACATATGACCTCTTGTTGAATTCTCAGAAGAGTTCTTATTCTCTTGTAAACTTCATGAGTCTGACCTCTGCTATCTGCATTGTTGTCACCATTCACTTCTTCTGAGTTCTGATCACAATCATATATCAGGTTCTGTTCACATTTTAGAGCATCTCTAGCTTGCTTGTCCAAACTTTCAAAATTCTCCTGAAAATGAGTTCCAAAATGAGTGCTGAACCACATGGTCAGGTATAATCACAGGATTTTTGTGGTGTTAGTCTCCAGTATTGCTTAACTTTCCTGCTGCTAAAACTAAGAAGCTGACACCAGCACTTTAAGGAAGAGAGCTTTCCTATAAGTTCTGTGGAAGGTCATGGCATGATACAACTTCACAGTTGATAGTGATTAGGAAGCAGAACAGGAAAACAGTGCCAGAAAGAAATGAGTCAGTGACCAGATTAAACCCACAGGATCATAGATAGCTCCATGTCTTACCCAGACATACTTAGAAGTGTACTATACTAATGCCCTACCTAGTTCTAAAGCTTTATCAGTCTAACTGGCCTTATTCAACTAGTATTTGTTACACTACTATTTGTTAAGTACTATTTGTTCTATCTTCAGTAGTGGAATACACTTTTTTTTTGTAGGACTGGGCATTAAACTCAGGTCCTTGCATTTGCCAGGCAAGTGCTTATTCTACTGAGCTGTCTCCCCAGCCCTGGAATACACTATTTTAACTAGAAGATGTTGCTATTACTGCTGTTTGATAAACTTGGAACTTCATTTTTTTTTTGTCTTTTTTGTCTTTTTGAGACAAGGTCTCGCTATGCAGTTCAGGTTGTCCTTGAACTCACTTTTGTAGCCCAGGCTGGTCTCAAACTCACTGATCTTCCTGCCTCAGTCTCGCAAGTGCTGGGATTACAAATATGTGCCACCATGCCCGGCTAATGTGAATTTTTATGCTATTAATATTCCAGGTGACTTTTTTTTTTTTTTTTTTAGGTATTACCAGTATCCATTTAAAAGTTTTAATTCAGGGTGTTTGTGACAACTTTAGGTTTTTTAGGTTACATAGAGTTGATTGTTAACATTCTGTGGGACTTCCTAAATGATTGTTTTTTTAGAATTCTTAAATAGAAATCATATTCATCAGAGCTAATGAATGGCTATATCAAAGATCTTTTCTTTATTTTCTTTTTTACTTTCTGTTACAAAAGAAGTAACTCCCATGACATTGTTTAGTTTAGCCCTTCTTTAATTTTCCAATTAATTATGGAGTAGAATTTCCTAATTGTGAGCTTCAGTGGGGTGAGTTCTGGCTTGTTGGGGACACTTACATTTTATTCCTATTTTCTGGGCATATTGCTTAATAGTGCCATCTTACTCTCTGTGGAGTCTCAACTAAACAGTAAGCTCTATAGTTAGCCTCTCTCTAGTGCATATTGGCTAAGAGCATGTGTTCTGAAACCCACCTTTTGATCAGTTCCTCACTTCATGTCTATTAGCTGTATATGAACTTGGGAATTCAACTTCCCTGATTATTAGTTTTCTTACCTTTAAACTTACCATGGCAGTGGTATCAATTTAACTAGGATTTTTTTTTTTTAATGTATTTAGCACAGGGTCTTCAGGGTCTCACTACACAGGTTCGACTCATAGTGATTCTCCTGATTTCAGCCTCCCGAGTGCTGTGATTACAGGGGTGCACCACCACACCCCACCCAGTCTCAGTCACCATCTCAGAGCACCCAGGGGTGGGGCTTACTCTGCATGTGGTGGCAGGAATTAAACCCCAGTCCCTGCATAGGCAGGCATTTGTTAATGAAATTGTTTATATTTTGTCAATACCTTGCTTGTACTGTTCCTAAGTAAATGACTTATTACGATGATGCTGGTAGGCTATTTATTAGATTGTTTTCTCCAAGCTTGATTCTTTTCCATTGTTAGCCTTAACATAATTGCTTTCCTTACAATAGTGTGGTACTTATTACAAAACTTTGATTATTAAGAAATTTAACACAATCTTTAGATATTACAAATTCCACTGATATCAAAAATGTCAGTGTCCCACAGCGAAAACTTTGAATGTACTGTAAAAACATTTATCATAGTCAAATTCCAAAGTTACTGAGTTGATGTCACTGTTAGTTTTTAACATCTAAAACTGTTTTTTTCATTTGAGACATCACATACAGTATTAGTTGAAATTTCAATGCCACATAAAAGACTCTTTTACAGTTAAAATGTTATGCGGACTATTTACAAAACATAAAAAAAATCAGTATGATTATGACTCTTCATGCAAAGATACTCGGCTAGTATTTTGATGTAGTGTCTTGTGATTTTTTTGTGTTTTGTGTATGTTTGCAGGAGTGTATGCATATGTGTGTGTGTGTGTGTGTGTGTGTGTGTGTAACTGGGAATTAAAGCCAGGACCTTGGTACTGAGCTTCATTATAAGTCTATCTCATGTCATGTCATGTCATTTTTGAGGTAGAGTCTTGCTAAGCCCCCTGGGCTAATGTCAAACTTCAGATACTTTTCTGCCTGCCTCCCAGAGTCCTGAGATCACAAGCCCGTACCACCATCCCAGATTATACACACTTTTATGCTTATTTTGTGATTTCATACTATAAAACACAATAAGGCACTTCTCCTAGGCCCTCTTAGCGATATGTTAGAAAAAGTTTTGTTTTATTGTAACAGTAATTGATGTAATCAAGAATAAGGTTGAAGAGTTTCAGAAGCTTCACCTTTAGCTTAATTACTGCTTACATTTCTTTTATTTTCATTTTCTGGTCAAGTTTTATGCATTTCTAGTTGTATTACTGACTGAATTTTGTTGTATACTTTTACAGTACATATATTTTTATGTTCTGCTAGATTTTTACACTTTCTCATTTTCTTCATAATCTAAGGTCAATAGTATAATGTGTGCATTTTCCTATTCTATTAAGATATAGTATCTGCACATACATAAAATTCTAGGCATCTGTTTAATTTCAGAAGTTGTATAGTATTATGTATATGTTAGCAGCATCCTTTCTCTGCTTTCCAATACAGCATGAATGCAAACTAGGTCAGTTAAGTTGGCATCTTCCACATTCTACTTAGTAGTTACATAGCATATTATTATATGATTATACTACAGTTTCTGCAACGATTATTTTGTTGAGGTTATTTTTAATTTTTGTATGATTACTATGCTAGATATTCTTGAACTTATAGCTATACATGGTGAAACTTTTGTTTCTATAGTACAATGCCTCGAACTTAGAATAGATGAATTAGAGAGTATATATTTCAAATTTACAGACATTTCACAGTGTTTTTAAATATATGGGAATTTATTTTCTCTAATGTGTAAATAGTTTTTCTCTGGTATTACTGTTACTAGTTCTTAGTTTTTGCAAAATGTTTAACGTATTGTCTCATTAAATAGCACAAAGCTTGTGTAAATGTTCTTTGCAAGTTTTAATTTAATGACTCAATATTCTTTGACTGGATGTGACATAGATTTTTTAAATTCCTTAATCTTTGCTACAGTTTTAAAATACAATTAATAGTAAATATTTTTGAGCTATAAGAGCTTTATTTATTTTAGAGTTTTCCTTAGGATAGATTCATAGAATTTAGTGGGACAACTGAGGTGTTATAGTTTTTAAAGCAGAGAATAATATTTTTTATAGTTCCAAAATGGAACTCTAGCAGCTTTCAGAAATCTGTGTCTTATTTGTACAGAATTTATTCCATATTTTCTTTTTTTCTGACCACATATGTGCTGTAGATAACTAGTTGTTTTAATATTTTAAAGCTTGAGATTTGAAATATTAAATCTGATAGATACATGCCTGTTTTATTTTCCTCTTTTCACTAAAATAAACCAACACATTCTGCTAATTCAAACTTTAATTCTTTCATAGCTTTTGGGTTCTTTTTTTAATTTTTTTTTTTTAATTTTTAGGAAAGTCTACAGGATGTTCAGAATCTCATTACTAGACCGGTCTCCTAGTGATACCCTTGATTACAGCCTCCCAAGAGCTTGGGTTACAGGCGTAGGACAGCATGCCCAGTCTCAGTTGCCTTTTCAGGGAGCCCAGGGGTCAGGACCAGCAAGGCAGGGCTGTTACGGAACCCCTCCACTACTATTTTTTTGTTGCTTTATTTTATTATTTATTTATTTAACTTACTTACTTACTTACTTACTTTTAATAAGAAATAACAATGGTGAGCTATTTGGCCGGCTCTATTTTCATAGCTTTTAAATAGACTTACTTTCCTAAATCTTGCTTTTTGCCTTGCTTCCCCCATTTTTTTCCATTACTCAAATTGTACAGAAAACCTTTAAAACTGGTGTTACCCTGTGGTCTTATCCCCTTAGAAATTTTATCCACAAGTGGCCAGAATAAGCTTTCTGCAGTGCAGGTTTAGTTACACTTCTCTTAAAAACCAGAAGACTATTTTTATCTCAATAGCGTTTTTTTCCCTCTCCCTGTACGTTCTTCTTATATTTTTGAGTCAAGATAGCACTCTATCTCCCTTATTGCATCTTAGATTATATATATTATATATGTAAATATATATATATATATATATATATATATTTTGTCTTTTTTTATTCATTTCCCTAAAATAATTTTCCACTTCTTTTTGCTTAGCTATCAACATTGTTCCGCATTTTCATGCTTTTTAAAATCCTATTTCTGGGGCCTGGTGGGATGGCTCAGTGGTCTAAAGCGCCTGCTTGGGAAAGCTTCGGCAGCTTCAGAGACCGTGGTTTAATCCCCGGCACCACATGCTGTGCCAGCCCTACCCTCAGGGCAGGCTGAGCCAGCCATAAAAATGAGTGAATAAACAAACAAAGGTTCTGAAACAAGAAAAAAATAAATAAATAAAATAAAAGTTCTTTAAAAAAAATCCTATTTCTTTCAATTTAAATATCTTCTCCCTTCTGTCATGGTAAACATTTTTTGTATTTTGTCCCTATTTTCATCTTTCAGTGTATACAAACCTGTTTTTATTGCATTTATCACAATATATTGCTGTTTTCTTTTTATTTTTGTCTTCCCTAGTGAACTTTGTTCCATTGAGAACTGACAAATAAAAGATAATAAAAAATGTGTATTGATCAAATAAATGTTTATTAAAAAATCATTTTAGGCCAGGCGTGGTGGCGCACACCTGTAATCCCAGCACTTGGGAGGCTGAGGCAGGAGGATCGGCATGAGTTTGAGAGCAGCCTGGGCTACAAAAGTGAGCTCAAGGCCAGCCTTAACTGCATACTGAGACCCTGTCTCAAAAAGACAAAAAAAAATAAATAAATAAAATAAAAATCATTTTAGTCCATCAGATACCCTCTTTTGGAGCCCTGTCATGTTAATTTGTAGGCATGCTTGCTTAACAAATGGCCTTCTAGAGTTTCATATTGAATGATTTCCCCAAAAGTAAATTTAGTTAGCAATTAATTAATGCATATTATGGATATAATATTTTTTATATTCTAGAGAGAGAAAAATAATATTCCAGTAACATCATAGGAATTAGATAAGAGCACAATTTATTATTTCTATTTTAATATTTATAATTATTGTGCAGTTAGAAAGTACTTATTTAATTTACATTTTCTATTTTAGTAAGTCATTTAAAAATAATATACCTAGAAAAAATAAGACATTTTACACATATTTGAACAACTTTTCTTTCAGAAACAGCTCAGTTTATTTAACTGTAGCCTATAAATGATTGGTACTGTATTACTGGAAAATAATATTTAATTCTGCTAACATTAAAACAGCGTGTTTACATCTGTGTTTTTTCACTGGATTAGTGCTAGTTGTGTTTTTCAATATAGAAATTTAAATACATTTCATGTATAATTTTTTATGTTTGATACAGAATATTTTGTGCTTAATCTTCTGTTTGTTAAATTTTTTACAGGACAGTAGTTTCTATTTGTATGATTAGAAAAAAAACAGTTAAAACAAAACTAGTATAGAATCATGAAAACAAACATGATTTATTAAAAGTGTTACATATTCAGATGCTTTCATAACTTTCTTTTCAAATATGGGTGCTGCTAAAATTCAAGGAAATTGTCCTATAAGAGAGAAACTGAAAACTTAAGGTGTAACTGTAGTCTGTGAAGGTGTGTTTTTTATATTATATGTACATTTTACTTCAAAAGTAATAAAAGATAGTTAATGTCCCTAAAATGTTGCTTGGTTGTAAAGCTAAGGTTGTTCTTGTTATCTGTCTCTGTCTATATGTTTTTGTGTTTCTGTATCCCTCTGTTCCTCTCTCTCTCTATCTCAGTCATACCATAGGAATCTTTTTGTTTTATTGTTGATATCTGGTTTTCATACCTCCTATCACCATATTTGGAAAAATTTTTGTAACAAGATTTTGTTACGTCCTGATCAATTTTAAAATTAATCACTGGGTTTTCATGTTTCAATAATAAAAATATTTGTTTTCACTCAGTATGTGGTTTTTCAAGTTTTAATATGTAGTACTGAAAAATATTTCTGAGGTGACTTGATTTACTTTACTAAAACTTCCTGACTTTCTGTTTAAGAATGTAACTACCTAATAATTTTATAAGTATAAAAGGTGGGACTTGTACTCCTTCAACTGTGTTTAAGGTAATGACTTTTGTCTGGAACAGTAACTAGTTTATGGTGAGAGGCAAGGGGTTGGAATTGGGGATATTGGAGGAAAGATACAACATCCAAAACAGTTTAGAATAAAATTCATGCATTTTAGTTAATTATTTTTGTTCATTACAGTGTTTTCATTTTGTGAGCTTTTCTATGCACATACAAAATGTTTCTCCTCAGGCCCCCTTGTATTTGCTGGTCCTATTTTTATGAACAACCGAGAACAGGCTCTAGCCAGACTCAGATCCCATCCAGCACAGCTAAAGCATAAACGGGACAAGCACAAAGGTATTTGGTCTTCCTTATCAACTAGGTGGGATACTCTCCCAATTTCCTCCCTTTGTCTGAATTTTATCTCTGGGAAAATGCATAAACCTGATTCTTCTACTTTGCTTCTATCATTATATAGCCTGAGGAGAAAGAACATGCTGAAAGTGACAATTTGTCAGTGACTATCATGGTTCTCATTTGTTTTAGTTGTTAAGTTTTATTAAGCTATTTTACAATATATCTTTTTCATTTCTTTTCACATCTTATGAAGAAAAAGCAAAATAAATCTTTAATTTTTATTTTTCTTCCTTTATTATCTGTTCTTAGATGAATGTGTTCTAGTATTTTACAGTTCCTGTTTTTGAATGCTATATATGTGTTAGAATAAACTTACTAAATGCAGTTCATAAAATGAAGCCTTCTGTTGCATTTTCTGTTATTTTAATATTAAGGTTTCCAGTACAAATGAATACACAAATATTTGCTATTTAAGGATTAAGTAGGAATAGATGTAAGTAAAGTATGAGTCATGTAGACCTGCCAGTCCTGTGAGTCTGTCAGAGGTCTAAACAAATCTGTGAGGGACTGTGAATTCATTTCTATATTATTCTCTCAGATGTGAGTTCTGGGTTAGTACCGTGAATTATTTTTTAAAATCTGAATTCTGAGTTAATGTCAGGTATCTTAAGTTATACTTACTTTTGTTATAGGCAAAATAAATTATGGTCAGCTAATATCCAGAAAAATTCAAGAGAATTGTAGATTTATGTCTAAGTGTGCTGTGAATCTTGGTATGTGAACTAGGGATGCTTCACTGGCTTCACTGGCTCTTCCAGTTTTCAGGCGCTATTTTCTTAACTGCCTAAAACAAGCCCTGAAAATTAGAGTTGAATATTTTCAAAGTATGTATTCTGCATATATATATATATATATATATATATATATATATATATAGTAGTGTTGTGTCTCATACTCTCCTTTGCTTCAAAGCTTAAGAGTTGATTTTAAGAACTTCTCATGTACAATATATAATCAGTTTTATTTTCTTTCCTAAGTCTCTTGGCTCGCCACTCAGCAGATACCCATTATTTCTGTTTTTAGTGAAAACACAAATAGAATATAAAACTTAAAATATATTCTGCAGAAATAAAAACTGAATATTTTATGTCTAATATAATTAGCACAGTAAGATTTCT
Organism: Myocastor coypus; assembly: GCA_004027025.1. Lineage (NCBI taxonomy): Eukaryota > Metazoa > Chordata > Mammalia > Rodentia > Myocastoridae > Myocastor > Myocastor coypus. The sequence continues at coordinate 13,202 of PVJA010006849.1, read as the reverse complement.
GATTGCTTTATTTCTACTAATGTGCTCTACCAATCTTATAAATATTTAAATCTAAGAAACAATATTTATAATGTATTATGTAAATTGTTTAGTTATTGCTAGAGTCTCTGATCTCTTATGCTACTATTAGAACAGATTTTCTCAGTATGTTTTCCTCTCACTTATGTGATAGTAAAATTTTTCTAACTTGGACTTGAGATTAATTAATCCATTTCATGAAAGCTTCTTGTATCTTATGAACAAATATTCTTTTTTAATGTCATGGTAAATGAAAAACAAAATTATAAATTTTTTTTTTTTTTTTTTTTTTTTTTTGAGGCAGGGTCTCACTATGCAGTTGAGGCTGGCCTTGAGCTCACTTTTGTAGCCCAGGCTGGTCTCACTCAAACTCACACTGATCCCCCTGCCTCAGCCTCCCAAGTGCTGGGATTACAGGCATGCGCCACCACGCCCGGCTCCAAGTTTTTTTTTTTTTTTCAAAATTATAAATTTAAAGCAGACTTTTTCCAATGTCATGTAATTATTAGCTATAAACACTATTAAATGATAGGCTTATATCAATTTTGTCTGATTCAAGGTTACTCTTTGCTGACCCTATCAATGGAGCAGCCATTTTGGGAGGACATACATAATAGTATTATAGGACTAAAGTTTTTATTTTTGTTTTCTAATTTCAGTATATCAGCTGCCAAAGTGAACATGTTTTTTTCTGGTTTTATAAAATCAAATAGTTTCATGTCTATTTTGAAAATGCATATACTATGTAAATGACACCAAAAGATGCTCAATTTACATAGAATATTAATTACTGTTCACTAATTCCTGTCCATACTCTAACCCTTTACATTCACTATTTTGGCATTTATTCCTTTCTCCCCTCACTGCTCTTGTTGTTTTCATAGTCCTATAATAACCCCTTTTATTGTCCTTATTATATTGTTTGTACAATTTGTAAAATGATAATGGTTAAAATTTTCCAGATTATAACTTTTGTGGGGGATAAAAACTGAATTTGTTGTTAGAATGATTTCTTTATAATTTTTTTTAACTTTAATGTAATATAAGTAGATATTAAAATATAAAATATATAAAAATATCTCATAATAAAATAATAGCAATGGCTAGTACACTGTGTAGCATGGTCTTATAAGAATAACCAAAATGTTATTCAGTACATTGACAACAGTGATTTCTAAGGTGAAAAGTTGGAGAGCTTCTGACTGGAAAGAATTCAGAGGAAGTTTTATAGAAGGGCAAATTTTGACTAAAAGCAAAGTAGAGTGCATAAGGCTCAATCAATAAGTAGAATTCCATGTAACACATAACAAGCTATTCTAAAATGTGATCTTAAATTATATTTCAAACAGATCCCAGTAACATTATTTGTTTCAGCCACTCATTGCCTTATGAAGAAAGATTTCAATATAAAAGTAATTCTAGTTAGGAACACGTGAATATGATTTTTTTTTTTTAATACCACGTATCACATGTATATGTAGATGTATATATGTTGGAAGTTCTAAAGTTGCTGTTAATGATAATTAAGAACCTCATCACTATGTCTTTCATAGGATTTTTATCTTTAATAATTGAAACATTGTTTTTTATAGAGATACAGTTTAGATAAACTTCAAACAAAATTTTACTAATAGAAGCTTGATGTCTAATATCTACTACTGTTGTAGTCACTATGGTTTTATTCAGTGAACTGAAGAATCATTTCCTGATCTATTTCTTTTTTTTGGGATATGTATCTGTGTTTAGTTTCCAACTCAAGGGAGGGGATAAAATGCTAATTTCAAAGGTAAGAGCTTCTAACCAAATATCTAACATATTTGTGTAAAGTGAAATACTTGAAATGTGTAAATTAGTTTAATCTGGCAAAGTAATATGAATACAACTTTTTTATGCTAATTCAGATTTGATTTTAATTAAAGATTTTTGCCAACTCAGAGGAAACTATTCTTTAAATTTACGGTATCTTATGTAAACATCTTTGAAAGATGTGTATTCTTTTTTGTGTAAGTCTTTTGGGTATTTAACCATTCTACTGTCTTTCCAAGACAAGTAGGCTTCAAACTAAAACTGTTTCATTTGGTGTGAAGCTAAATGATTTAAACAAAATTTTTTTAACCCTTCCATTTTTTTTAACTTGGCAAATTCACATTAGACTCTTTAGCAGAAGATGAGTTATATTTTTATCCTATTTTAGTAAAACCTCTCACTAATTCAGAATTTATGATACTTCAGCTACAGTATTTGTAATCATTTTGAGTTAAAAGAAATCAAAGTTAATTTCTTCCTCTGAATTTTCAGGGTCATACTTTTAAGGGGAAACCTGTCTAAAATCACTAGTTTTTCAAACCAAGGGCTCAAGAAATGAAGGATTTCTTCAGCGTGCCTTCAACCTCTGGGTCCAGCAGTTAATTCTTGTATGTTAAAGGACTTTTATGTTTATGATACATTTTAATGTAATGTTGGCCTATTTTAAAATATAATGTAGGTGAACACTTTTTATTTATTTAATCTGTAATCTACTTGAAGGTGACCAAACTGAAGTTTTATTCAAATGTTCTGTGGTTAATACTTTCACAGTAAGTCCCATAGACCTACTCATGTTATTCCGAATTAGTGAGGTTTTACTGTCCTAATATTGTAGAATTTAAAATGATGAACTACAGAGAAACTCTAGTCATTTAGTTATAGCAAAGAAAATCATAGTTTAGGTCAAGTTTATTTTACTTTGACATTACTGAATCAAAGTTTAAAGCTAGATTTAAAAAATAAAAGGATAATGTGATTTAGTATTATTCTCTTAAGCACTCTAAAATAGGCAATAAAAACAGAATTGTGTGTGTCTCTAGATTCATATGTGTACCTGCATGTTATATATACTTGCTTGGAGGTGTACTATTATAGGGCAGTCCTTTAGAACAGTTGATCTTTTGACTTCCTTCTAGGTTTTCATATCATGTCCAAGGAATTTTAATCCTGGTAACCTAGAGGTCATATTTTAGTGCTGCATTATATAATTTTTTTTATTACAAAAAAGAAATAGTCTCTTCCCTTTACACATTCCAAAGTAAAGCTTTTATATTCTGGAATGTGATTTTGAAGCTTTGGTTAGAATGCCAGAAGATTCAAATTCAGATGTAGAAAATTGTGGTGGCTTAAAACAAGTTTAATTCAGGCATAATAAAAAGACAGGCAAGAAAAAGAAGGCATAGTAAGATACCTCCGAGGATTGAAATGCCTGCTCAGGCAAGCTTAAGCAGGTCAAGCACAGGCACTGTGGTTTGATCCTCATCACCACATTCTATGCCAGCCCCTTCCCCAGGGTGGGTTGAGCTGGCCAGAGTACCAGCATAATGTCACATCCCAGTCTGGGGAGGTTGAAAGCAGAAGGATCACTATAAGTCCAAGATGCATAGTGAGACCCTGCAACAGCCAAATACATTAAAAAACAAAAAAACAGTTGGGATAGGGATAGAGGGTAGAATGGCTATGAGGTAAAAGGGGACAGAAGAGATGTATAAGAGTAGACCATTAAACTAAAATATATTGAAATCTTTATCCATTTGGTCTCTGTACATTTTTTAAGTTCAGTTAAGTTTGCCAGTGTTGGTGTGCAATGTAGCTTTTCTGGGATCTATTTTGGACATCCAAGTGACTTTTGAAGCAACTAGAAATTTTTTTAAAAGTGGAAAGTACTAACAATATTGCTAAGTAAAATAGTCATTAAATACTTTGCATGCAGTTTTTATACGAATCAAGTTTTCCCATATAAACTTACTTTTCATTAATTTTTTATTTCTATGACTTAAATATCCATTTTCATTACATAACTGATTAACTGAATAGATTTTATCCCTAACCATATCTTACCTCTGTTTCTATTGATTTAACATTATTCAGACACATACAATATAGCTTTTTAAATTTGCTTCTTTGCAGGTAGATTCTTGATCTGTCACTTCTAACAGCTGCAGATTCTTCCTTGCTCATTTCTTTTAACAGTTTTTCTCATACATAGTAAATTGATTGAAATTTTTGTTTTCAAGATGAATAATGGCTTAATTGCAAATTGTAACACTTACAGATGGAAGTGGAGAAAGAGGAGAAAAGGATGCAAGCAAAATCACAACATATCCACCAGGCTCTGTACAATTTGATTGTGAGCTCCGAGCAGTACAAGTCAGCTGTGGATTTCACCATTCAGGTAGCAGCTGGAACTTTAGGGTATAAATACATTTTTACAATTGTACTAAATAAATGTTTAGTTTTGATGCATATAGCCTGTTAACTGCATGTGTTGGTGAATAATGTCTCAAGTCTATAAGAGCTTCCTATGTATTTTAGTATCTGTTTGAAAAACTGTTTTATGTTCCAGGGATATCTTTCAGTGGTGCAGTGCCTACTTGATAAGCACAACATCCTGAGTTTGGTTCCTGGTTTAAAAAGAAAAAAAAAAAAATTGGTCTTATGGAGTACTTACTGTACTTATCCAAAAATCTTACTTGTTGTTTGTCTTCTAAAGAACTTATTTATATTTCAAGAAATTACTCAAAATGGGATAATGTCTGACATCCTTTTCAGCTTTAAAATGCTATGAGTTTTATGGCATGGTCCTTTTTAAAATATTAATGAGGATTGTGGGTCACCACATTTCTTTTTTATCTTCAAATGTACAAAATAGTTCTAAGTAAACTGTTAACATTCAGATTAGAAAATTTAGGTTGTACTATTCAACAGTTACAAAATTTTAAATGTTAAGTTTCTTCAAGATGGATATATTTTCCTGTTTTGCATAGTATTGGTACACATTAAAGATACTATGTACACTATTATAAATAATTGTGTAGAGTTCCAACCAACCTACTGACTATACTTACTCTAGATGTTAGAGAATTGTACTTAACATGTTTCTCATTATTGAGACTCTACAGTGACAAGACTCAATTTGTGTTGTCAGTGTTATTAAATGGCATGTGTAAGAATGTATTTTTATCACCTACAAAGATAGTTTGCCCAGCTAATATTATATTGACCTTACTTAAACGTGAAGTCATTTTAACTTCCTTTACCCATTTTTAATGACTATAAGATTAAACAGTGGGAATCAATGCTTTCAGACTAGTTGTGATAGAAATATAAAATTATACAATGAAAATATAAAGCTTTTTGTTCTGGTTTCAGTGGTTTTAATGGAAAATGGAGATGTCTATACTTTTGGATATGGGCAGCATGGGCAGCTGGGACATGGAGATGTCAATTCCAGGTACTCACTTTTTGTTAGAAGATACTGGATTCTTACACCTGTCCCATCTATTTCCTTTCCATCTTTCTTATAATATCCCTATTTCTAGAATCAAAATAATATTTATGTTACTGTTTTGCAATCTCTGTCCTGAGAATTCTTGATGGTCCTTGATTTTGTGATGCAGTGCCTTTGTGGGGTGTGGGGTAAGTGATTTTATAGTTGTAAGAGGCTGATTCACATTTTTTGCATTTTAAATATGAGTAACTATAGTTATCACAGAACCCAACCATACTCTTAACAATTACTGTCTTTTTAAAAGCTATGCATAGAAAGAGACAAAACAAAATATCTACAAATTACATTTTTAAAAAATTAACTGTGAAAAAAAAATTAGCTGTGAGTCTAGATATGTAGTTTAGTGCTTACTTATATGCAAGATCTTAAGTTTGATTTCTAGCACTGCAAATACACACACACACACACACACACACACACACACACACACACACACCCCTCTACCACCACCACCATCATAGATTCCATCATATTTTTTGAAGTCTACTTTGAAATTTGGTCTGATATTAACAAACAAAATTGTTGAAGCTTTTGAATTATTTTGAATTGAAACTTAAGTGGTTTCTCTAATAACTTATTTTAGTTCTTTAAAAAATGAAGAACTGACAGAGATTACTTGTAGTCATTTCCTGAAGTTCATTCTTCCCATTGCAGTTAGTACTACTGTATCCACTGGTGATATGATATAGCTAATGATTACCTTTCCCAGCCTCTATTGCTGTAGATATAACCATGATATGCACAGCTTTGGAATTAGCCTGTTATGAGAAAAGGGAGTACCCTCTCCATTTTTCTCTCCTTACCACTGGCTGGAAAACATGCATGGTGATACAAACTGGAAAAGTCACAACAGAGTTCAATAGAGACAATGTGTTGAGAATGACAAAGTACAGACAAAGCTAGTATCCCCTGACACCATAAATTGCCACAATAGTGTTGTATAGTTGACACACTTAAGTGAAGAGTAAACTTTTAAGTGTTACTAGTTTGACTTTGTTATAGTGGTGCTTTGGTTAAAATTAAGAGAAATCTGCTTTTCTTACTTCCTAGCTTCCTTAGAGATACCAAGACAGGATTTGATGTGCCGAGGATTATTCAGGAAAACTGTAAAAGTTGAAGGAGAAGAACAAACATAAAAAGAGAACCCTTGTTATGATGCAGGGCTGGCTCTTTATGAAATGAGAGAGGAAAGGAAGGTTTGAGTAGGAAAAGTCTTGTGGTACAGCTTTGTAAGCATTTGAGCCAGGCCAGTGAGGTGTTCCCAAACCAGAGCTGCCTTTGAAAGTGTCTTATACCAGGAGGGCAAAGGCATGAAGTTACATATTCATTGTGCTTAATTGCAGGATGGTAGGATACATGGGAAAAAATGACCGTATAAGGCCAGAGAGATGGCACTTGTGGCTATTAGTCAGCTCTTCTCCCTACAGTAGATTTTCTTGAAGGCAGCCTGGCTAATTTTTGTGTCTGTGGAAACCAGGTATATTTTGCAAATCTGGAGAAATGTCGCTGCTTAGGTCACACTTGACTAAGCAATATAATTTGTGTGAAACTTTTTTTGGTGTTGTTTTGACTCTTCAGACTTTCTTTTTTTCCTTTGTGGACAGAGTACATAATTCCATCCCTTTGAGAATCAAGAGTATGATATGGTCTCTGATTTATATTTACAATGTCTTATAGATAATAGATAAAGCTACAGGTTTTACTGTGTCTTGAACTGATCCTGTCATTATGACAGTGATGCATTTATACCATTTGTATAACGTAAACTTATTCTATAATTCATATATGTGAAGAACTTGGCAACTTTCGTGTTCTTTTTCTCACTGATGACTTCAGACATGGGGTGGTTCCTTTTTCTTTCCTTTTTTTTCTCTTTTTTTTGCAGAACTGGGGATTAAACTCAGGCCCTTGTGCTTGCCAGGCAAGTGTGTGTTCTCCTGAGCTATCTCCTCAGAGGGTGGTTTATTTTCTTTATCATTTACTGTTATTTGTCTGGAATTATTTTGCGTGTCATATGAACTGGTAAAGGTACAAAGCAGTGAAATATGACAGAGCCTACAGTTGTCTGTGCAGCAAGGAAGTGGACTTTTTCACAAGATTTTGAATTGGATTATCTTTCCACAGAAAATGATTGTTGAGCAGCTATATTTTCATTCCCCAAGTTAGAAGGGAAATAGTGGAAACTGTGACAGTACTCACACTGTATCCACTAAGTTGTTTTATGTTAACTTACCATTCATTGTGAAGAATGAGCAGCATAAGCCTTGATCCTGCCATGCCATTTTGAACAATAAAGTTTATTGAAAAGGAAGTTACTCTTGTCAGCTTTTAAATTGAAGATGTTATCTAAAAACCCTGTTTTGTAGTCCTGATTATGCTATAAACACTACACCTCAAATTGCTGTGACTTGTTAACCTGTCAGTATCACAACAGTATAAATAGTTTAATTTATAATCCTTATGAAATATAACTTTTATTGTTCAAACACCGTATCAGACTTTCTTAAGAAGAATAAACTCTGATGAAATCTGCTGTAACTACCCAAAGTTATTCCTACATAGAAAGCTTCATTCTTGGTTTTATTAATTGATTTATAACTGGAAAACATAGGGTAGATTGAACTAAGCTTAATAACTTGGTACAGTGCTACCTACATGCTTTTTTGCATAGAATAGCAATGTGTCAAGACTACTTCTGTCGTTAGCACTCTGTTTTGTATGGGACTTGAAAGACAAGAACCAAGAACTGTTCCTGCCTTTCAGTAAAGTTAGTTTGGTAAGGAATTACATCCCTTACATGGAAAAACAATCCCAAGGAATAAAGTCTCTATAGTGATAAAGTTAATTACCAAAAAATACTTTTAGATAATTGAAATAATAATGACTACAGTTAGAAGATATTTTTGCAAAGTTTCTACTAGTAATCAAGTGCTATCAATTAGAATTTATTATATAGTGTGCATTAATAATATGTTGATGAGAAGGTAAATGTTTCAATATACATTATGATAAAGAGAGAAAAATAATGCTAGTGATACTCCCTGTATGTAGTTATCTTTCCAAAAGTCAGTCTTTAGATGGGGTCCTGATTCTGTTACTTCATAGCTGTATGACCTTTGCTAGGTTGCATAACATTTTTGTGTTTCAGATTTTTCCATGTATTTAAAGGAAGCATATCTCAGAAGATTATGCAAAGATGATTCAAATGATTTGTAAAAGTCATTATTATTTTTTTTAAATGAATGTTAAAAGATGTATACAGGTCTTTATATATTTACTCATGCCATGGGTCTTAAATCCTTTTTTGAATAGTTGTTCCTAAATGTCTGAATCCTGAGTACATTTAGCATTTTTAGTAAACTGAAAGCTTGGATATTGAGAAAAAAAACTACATAATGCAGATGATTTCTTTTCTTTTGTCCAATAGAATATTTCTGGGGTTGATGTTTTTTTTTTTTTCCTATCCTGTGCTACTAAGCTGTATGATTACAGTGTTTGGAATCATCTAGGCAAGGCTCATGTGTTTCACCACTACTTGCCAACTATGTGACAGTAATTTCTCTAAGCTTCAATTTTCATATTCTGTTACATTGCTGTAGAATGAAAGTATGTAAAGTGCTTGTCATATACACATGCACATACCCATGTGCAATTCTTCTTCTTATACTTTCTAAATAATTTAATAAATGAGCTCATCAGTATCATAGAAAGAATTCAAAGAGTTTTTGGACTAGAAGATCTATCACTAACCCTTGGGGAATGTTTTAAAGCTCTTCATATGTACGTATAGAGTTCTTTTGGTAGTCAATGATAGTATTTTTATATGAAAGTGCTTTGTAAAGTACAAACGAGTAAAAAGGTATAGAATTCTCCATGTACTTCCTTTAGTTCTTCTATGAGGACAGGAGTTAAAAGTCCAGGCACTTTGAAGTGGTAATTATTTATTTACCTAAGTACTCTATACCTCATAATTGAAGACCATTTACATTTTGTTGCTGTTCCTACTCATATTACCTTATCCTCAAGTTTAAAAAAAAACAAAAGGAAAAAATGAAACTACCATGTTTTTAAGTCATGATCATTCTGCTTTCCTCTTCTTTTTCTTAATTGTATATCTGCCTGTTAATCACAGAATTCTTTTCACTAAAAGTTTAACATCTGGCTCACAGAGTTTTGTTTTTTACAGTGGATCTGATTGCAGTTCTGAGTTCACTATCACATGAATATTCCATACAGTATTCATAAGTTGACCCTTATTCAACTGTCTAGTAAACTTTATTTCTACCTTTAGGGAGGTAGATCACATGACTCTCCAGGCTGGATTTATCCTCTAGCTCTGAATTCCTAAATTTAAACAATCATTAATCTGATAACAATCTCTTCCTCTATTGTATAACCCAATTGTACTTGCCTTTGACTTTAGAGTATATTTTCTGTATACATTATTCTACTTTTTGACTTTTTCATCCTTTTTACTTTTATATCTTACTCAGTGTAGAAATCACTTCATTTTTTTCACTTAAATTCTTACCATTCTGTTTTCTTACATTCTTATTTCTGATTCTAGACATGACAAAACTAAGTAGATCATAATATGATCTACTTAGATCATAATATGATCTACTTAGATTATTAAGTAGTTTTCAAATTCAACTAACACCTTCTTCTCCATCTCTTATACCCTTTCTAGATCTTATTCTTTCTCATAATGTAAGTGGCCCTTGCCATTATCTACCTTGTTATTTAAGTTTTTTAAAAAATCCTCTTTTGTCCCCATATTAATCATCTGTTGAATCTGGTCACTCCCTTGTTCTTTAATAGCTGCCAAATTCACTCATTCTTTTCCATACCATTCTTCCCTAAGACCTTCAGCATAACTTAACTAAACTGTTATGACATTTTCTTAGCTAGATTTCCAGCTCCTAATCTTTGCCCCTTTCCAATTCACTTGTCATTGCATTAAGATTATTTATCTTTCATGTATTTATTAAAATTTGGAAGTATCTTAATTGCATTGTTTAAAAGTAAAACTCGTGTTAGGTATAGGACATTTTTATATTGGTTAGTATTCTGATTATAGTTAATGATTACAAAAGATGGTTGCTAAAATGGTAAATAAATTAGGAAAGAATACTAGGATGTCACTTGTCATAATAGATATGTGTCTTTTAAATGTTAATGTGTCAAAAGTAATACAAGTATTTGATATAATGAAACTTCTTTTTATGAAGGAACTGTGTCGGGTAGGTACTGTTTATTATTATTCTCTCTGTTATAGAAGAGGACACTACAACACAGGAAATATGATTGCTCTCTTCAAAGTCATGATCTTGTTGCTATGAAGTAGTAGAGCGGAATTCACATCCAGGCAGTCTGTTAATGAGCCTGAGCTTACAACTACTCCCTTAGATAATGCTAGAGTATTCTGACTGATTAACTACTATGTGAAAATCTGAGATTATAGTTTAGTGATAAAAGTTAGGATAGAGGATTATATAATTATTGCATCCATTACCTGGACTGAATTCCTATATAGGATCATGATTTTTATTTTTTCCACCAGCTATTTAATGAGAGAGCTCTGTCATATTCTTTACTTTACAAGGTAACATTTTTCCTTTTAAAATAAAAGTAGAACTAATATTTCAGAAAAATTTAAAAATTATGTGTCTATGATTAAGGAGTAAACTCTAGAAATCTTCTAAATAATTTCCTTAAGAGTTAGCATCTGTGTCATTTTCATCTTTGTTTTCTAGTACCTAGAATGGGAATAGGCATATTGCACTGAAATACATGTTTATTGAATATTCTTATTAGTTCTTTTCCTTTTTAATTTTTTTTATTGCACTGCACTGTTTATTATTTTTTATTTCAGTTGGGTCTTATGAGAAATTGACATGTTTTTTTTCTTTTTAACTAGGGGATGTCCCACTCTTGTTCAAGCCTTGCCAGGCCCTAGCACACAAGTTACTGCAGGCAGCAACCATACGGCAGTCCTTTTAATGGATGGACAGGTCTTCACCTTTGGAAGTTTTTCTGTAAGGAATTTTTTAAACATTAACAATATTGCATCATAATTTACCTATGTCAGCTTTTTTTCCCCCTGGTTTCAGTGAAATTCTTGTATACCAATAGCATATGCATATTTTCTGCCTCCACTTCCACTGCACCCAAAATCTAAATGACATTCTTTCAAATAATTCTTTTTCCTATCTTGACATTAGAGTTTACTGAATTTAGCAGCAGTGTTTCAATTAGACATATTTGCCCTAGATAAAGTCCTTAAAAGCATTCAGTAATTATATAATTTGATAAGTTCTCATTTAATTTGTAAAGAATCACTTTTCTTAAGCTATGTAAATATTCATGCTATTTTTATTTTAGAACTTTTTAAGAGTGTAGTTTATAAAATAATCTTTGTTTAAGATTATATCCTTTCTTTGTATCTTCTACCCCATGCCCTTTCTGTCCCTGTAAAAGCTTGAAAAGACTGAAAATGAAAACATTTAAGAGAATTTTACATAGTAAACATTGAAGAAAATCATCATAAGCCTGTGTTCATAAACCTGTACCTTCTCTGGTAACTATTGAGGACTGTAGAACTTTCAAGTTTCAAAGACGTAATTTACAACTCTTGATTTTTAAAAAGTCTAAATATGAACTTAAAACATATCACTTATTTTGTAAATTATTTCTGAAACTTACAGAAACTTTGCAAAAAGAACAGTATGTGGAACACATATACTTTTTAAGCAGATTCACCTTTTGTTAATATTTAGATGTATTTAATATTTTGATCCATTTATCTTTTATAGATGTTCTTTCTTACTTTCTGTGTACATGATCCCAAATATGATAGCTTGTGTTTAAACATTTTTCACCTGAGTCCAGTAAAAATAATTATGTATTCTCTGGCCCATCACTCCTAATCCTAAGTACTTTATATTTTGTCAGTTGGGTTGGTAATTGCTTTTAGTCTTTTTTCTCCCCCTAATATATGATCAGTCATTGCATTTTTGTCTAGTTTCTTTAGTCTGCTTTAATTAGTAATATATCCACTTTTCTGTCTACTGTGATATGTAAATTTGTATGTAGTACTCCTGCCTCCTTCCTCCTTCACTTTGTATTTGTAGAGTACACTTTTCTAGTTTATTCTATGTTTCTTCTTATAAAGATAAATAAATACATTAGTACATGTGCACACAAGCACACTACATACACATGTAAGTTATTTCCTATCTTTGTTTTTCAAAAGGTAATATCTTATATGTGTTCTTTTGTACTTCACTCTTTCCATTTTAACATATCTCCTTAGAAATCACTCTGTCACTTCGTAGACTCTGTTTTGACCTCTGTATAGTACTCCATTATGCATATGCATTATAGTTAGCTAATTTCTTATACTTAGGTGTTTAAGTACTTTCTGAGAAATTGAGTGACAATAAGGAATATTGTTAGCATATTTTGAGGTTCATTCCAAGAAGTGAGGTTGCTGGGTTCAAGGTTTATGTCTGTGTTCTATATATGATGTGAACATTGTTTTTCTTTTGTGTTCACTCCAGCAGCAGGTGAGAGTGCCTATCTTTTCATAGCCTGCAACAGAATCTGTTCTCATGCCTTGTAATTTGTAAGTCTACAAGAGAGCCATCAAGTCCTGACTCATTCTGTATTTTGGAGTTAAGGGTTAGACTTTCTTTTTTGGAAGATGACTTTTGTACATTTTCTTGATCTTTTCCACGCTTCTCTTTTTTTTTTTTTTTTTTTTTTTTTTTTTTTTTTTTTTTTTTTTTTTTTTTTTTTTTTTTTTTTTTTTTTTTTTTTTTTTTTTTTTTTTTTTTTTTTTTTTTTTTTTTTTTTTTTTTTTTTT